>CM071959.1:5152500-5340000 GCA_036784905.1 Acrossocheilus fasciatus | reverse complement strand
ATAGAAGATAGTATTCACTTTTTATTGTGTTTCACCATACGCAATATCACAGTAAAGCAACTACTTTTGAAAAACGCTCAGTATTAAATAATAAAATGAAAAATGTTTTAAGTCAATAAGTGCTAAGAGAGAACTGATATGTAACTATAAATCTTTTGTAAAGTACCTGTAAAGCGCCCACATGCAGGGTTAAACTCGTGGGAGGATTCACACACAAGCTCAAGTGCTTCCAGCAGATAGTTTCATTACATCAGACTTTTCAGAAAATGTTTCATGTGTTTGCTTTGTTATGTTTGTGCTGGTGGCGTCTGACTGGTAAGTTGTAAATATCTTTTTTTTGCCTTAATATCGTTACTGATTCTTTACAGATGTTAAATATCAAGGTGATTTTTTATTATGTAAATGACTGAGTAGCTTCATACACTGAAGATAAATCTCTCAGAAGCTTTGATATATGTAAAATCTGTTTATTCTCCAGGTGTGTTTAGTGAGTCGGTGTCAGTGACGGAGGGAGATTCAGTCACTTTACACACTGGTGTTACTGAAATATGTGAAGGTGACGACGTGCTGTGGAAATATGAAAACTCTCTCATAGCTAAAATTAAAAAAAGAAGAAAATCTTCTCCACATGGCATTATTGATGGGAGATTCAGAGACAGTCTGAAGCTGGATGATCAAACTGGATCTCTGACCATCACAGACACCAGAACTCAACACACAGGAGTATATACACTAGAGATAAGTGGAGCGAACCTGACATCAAAAACATTCAGTGTTTCCGTCTATGGTGAGTAGAGACGTCATTTGTCCTGTCCTTCTTGATTTATTAAAAGAATATTCAGTACAACTTCAATCAACAGCATTTGTGGCATATTGATTATTGCCAAAATCATATTTCCATATATTAACATATATTAAAAAAAAGAATGATTTTGCAACCTCTTTCAGGATTCATTGATGAAAAAAAGCCTTTATTTCACATTTTTTGTAACAATATACACTAATGTTCAAAAGTTTGGGATCAGTCATTTTTTTCTTTCTTCCTTTGAATGAAATTAAAACGTTTATTGCTAAAACATGATAGTAAAGACTTATACTGTTAGAAAAGATTTATATTTTGAATAAATACTGCTCTTTTTAACTTTTTATTCATCACTGAATCCTGAAAAGTGTATCACAGGTTACAAAAAAAAAAAAATTAGCACTGATAATAAGTGAGTATCATCAAATAGGCATATTATGATGATTTCTGAAGGATCATGTGACACTGAAGACTGGAGTAATGGCTGATCAAAAATCGTTGCTCAGATTCATCCATATTCATTTTTATTCTCTCATGTTTTCAGCTCATCTGCCTGTTCCTGTCATCAGCAGAAACTCTTCACAATGTTCTTCATCATCTTCATCACAGCAGAATTGTTCATTGTTGTGTTCAGTGGTGAATGTGGGTCATGTGACTCTCTCCTGGTACAAAGGAAACAGTTTATTGTCCAGCATCAGTGTGTCTGATCTCAGCATCAGTCTCTCTCTACCTCTGGAGGTGGAATATCAGGATAAAAACACCTACAGCTGTGTGCTCAACAATCCCATCAGCAACCAGACTCAACATCTGGACATCAGTCAACTCTGTCACACATGTTCAGGTACAGCAGTGTTCGAATTGTGTCAAAGCTCTTGGGGGGTTCCCCTAACCAGAATCATTTAAAAGGTTGATTCATTCAGGAACGAAACACCGTCATGTTGCTCAGAGATGCGAAACAGTGCTGTGGCTGTGTTTGGAACCATTTTTTGGCGAAATAGAGCGAAAACAGGCAATACGGTGTCTAAAACGTAAGTCCATTAATATTAACTTCTTGTTTATTGAACTGTTGTATAGGCTAAAATCAGTATCACATTTGGGATTTTTGTGAAAAATGTCACTCTTAGTGTGATATTGATTAACTATATGAAATGATATAGCCGAAATATACACATTTTCTGCCCCATATCTTGAATTTTGGCAGCATTCTAAACGCATTTTATTAGATTGAATCATGCAGTGAAAGAACACACTCTAAATGAGCACTCATAACTCCTCTTATAATCTGTGTGATAAATTAATTTCTTACTTTTATCGTACGCACATCTGAACTTCTGCTGCTTATGATGAGGGAATTTGCGAGTTTCAGTCTAAACAAAATTCAGCGATGATTAATCTGATCGCCTCTGATTGGCCACAGCATTCCTAAGCTCAACAGAATCATGTGTGATTGGTTATAATAAGCAACGCTGTAAAGACGTGTAAAAATAAAATATGATGTAACATTTTTTTAGTCTAAATTTAATACAGCAATCAAATCCTTTCATTTTCACTAGTTTCATGTTTCAAGTATTATAGCTTTATTGAAAAACCAGGGAGGGGACCCCCGAAGTATATTTTTTTGGGTGGTATGGCGGGGTCCCAATGCTTATGGGAGGTCCGGGACCACACGACTGAGAGATTTACTTACATGCATGACTGTCTGTCCTTTATTCTCTTTCAGTTTCTCCAGACTCAGTCTCTCAGATAGTGCTGATCTCTGCTGCTGCTGCTGCTGCTGCTGGATCTCTGCTGATTATAGTTGCAGTCGTGATCTTCTGCATCTGCAGGAAATGTAAAAAAACAGGTCTGGAGATAAAAAAATATATAAAAATAACCCAAGTTTCAAAATAATTATTTTTTGTAAACCACAGTTTTTTTTTTTATATAAGACTGAACTTTGTTTTAACATGTATTTTATTATCGGTAATGCAGTCCAGACCCAGGAGAAAAACAAAACTGATTCAGCACTGTGTAAAACAACAAAACAAAAAAAGGTAAGATCATTTTGACTGTGTTGCAACAAGTTGTTGTGGTCAGTTAGTTTGAATTAAGTTTTGTGTGCAATAGCATCAGATGGTCAGTGAAGAGATGTGGATGGTCAGATTTGATTATTACCTTCAGTATAGGGAGTAACATGTACATGCTTTTATGCTACACATATATGTACTTACATATATTCACTTATATGTAGTAAATATAAGTGAATACACGTATATGTACTATTTCAATTCTCTATCCCACCTCTCCCGCATATATCTGGAAAAATTAAATAAATATATATATATATAGGCCTATTCATTCTGGAAATCGAGCTGCTAGAGAAACACTGCTAGAGAAGCACTTGGAAATGTCCAAGTATTGTACCAGTAGCTTAAAATGAGTCCTATTGTATTTGGAAGTAAACTACTGTACATGAGTCAAACCTACAGAATACAGCTATTTATCCAGACCAGCAACTTTTTGACACAAACTGTAAATCACCACAATAGATAACCAGGCATACCTTAGTAGCTTACTTATTGCTAAATACCTCAGTTTGGAAACACTGACCTAAGCACGGCAAGAGCGTTAACTTGTGCTCGTGAGAGAGTCATTCTCCACGATGATTGGCCAAGAAGATATAACGTGAGATGAGATGAAAGACATGCTCACAATTATGACGATAAACATAGGATCAACAGCTAGACCAATGAGTAGAAGCCCTATTACAACGATCATTTGAAGTTTCACAAAAATCTGAAATTATTGTACTTTATAGGGTTTTTTTTTTTCGTTATTGATCGTACATCGTCCAGAGGTCAAAATTAGCGTACAAATACGATGATTATCATATGTGACCCTGGACCACAAAACCAGTCTTAAGTCGCTGGGGTATATTTGTAGCAATAGCCAAAAATACACTGTGTGGGTCAAAATTATAGATTTTTCTTTTATGCCAAAAATCATTAGTATATTAAGTAAAGATCATATTCCATGAAGATGGTTTGCAAATTTACTACTGTAATTACTGTATTTCATTTGGACAACTTTAAAGGTGATTTTCTCAATATTTTGATTTTTTTTGCACCCTCAGATTCCAGATTTTCAAATAGTTGTATCTCGGCCAAATATTGTCCGATCCTAACAAACCATACATCAATGGAAAGCTTATTTATTCAGCTTACAAATGATGCATAAATCTTAATTTTTTTTTTTTTTTTTAAATATATATATTTAAGACTGGTTTTGTGGTCCAGTGTCACATATGTCTGGCATCACTGTAACAAGATGCGTTTTCGGTGATCCGATCACAATGATCAGCCGTTTGCATTAATGCTTACAACTGGTACTAACAAACCTTTCAAATGCGATTTATTAACTGCTTATTAATTTGTCACATACTTTCACTTTCGGTGCACGAATACTATTGAATGAAGGAACCCGTGTCACGTGGCTTACGTGAACGAAGATTAAATTATTATTATTACTACTACTATATTCAATGATTAGATCGTCTATAATAATACCGTAATAATCCTGCATGAGTTCTATTGACAGCAGAATGGCAGCCTGTCACCAATCACTATCATTGCACCTTTTTTTTTTTTTTTTTTTTTGAAAGTGAATGGAAACTGTAAATCCCATAACTTTCTGCATAAAGAGTGTTAAATTTGTATCATCTCGGGTTATAACGGTAGACTTCCGTGTTTATCGTGGTCGGAGAGGCATGATGAGAAAGTGGTGCCTTAAGACGCTTATCCGTTTTTAATCGCGTTGTTTTATTTACACCAGAGAACAGATTTCGCAACTTATTATGTTGGGAACGTGCGCGGGAACAACAGGGCGAGTTAACAACATGTGGCTCGCTGGGATTGTTTATGGCGACTGTGTTAAACTGTGAAGATCGGCTGCATGCTCAGTACATGATGCTGGTATCAGCCTCCTAGAGACCGTAGCAGGAACGCCTACTACAACACATTGGCTTGTTTTCCCAAAAATTAAGAAATGTGACCAGTCACAGAATTTATTTCACAGGAACTTTAATACGGTCTTGTAAAGGTTGGTCTGCAGTTAGTATTCACTCTGAATTTGAAGAAAATTTAATTATATGTGTGTGTGAAACTGTTGCATTAGGTTCCTCACTGACTGTATTTTGTATTTTTTTATTTGCAGAAATCAAAGAAGGAGCCTGTGTATGCAAATTTCACCAAAACAAGATGATCAAAACAGAATGCCCTGGGCCATGCTTCACACCTTAGTTCATATTTATTCTCTGACATTTGTTTATTCTCTGTATATTTTTGCATGCACTCTCCTAAAGAAGACTATTTAAGTTGTATAACTTGTTATAAGCTGTATTCAGTGTTGGGAGGGTTACTTTGGAAATGCAATAGGTTACAAATTACAAATGTAATAAGTAGTGTAATTATTTCAATGACTTTTTAAAATATATATAAATTAACTGATTGCATTTGATTACTTTTATACACTTATAACAAATGTTTTCAACTGTTAATGATTTTCAAATATTTAAAGCAGGCAGGGTTAACCTTACAGGACTTAACACTGATCAAGAGAAAACTGACAAATTCAGCACAAGGACATCATTGCTCTCTAGTGTCCAAAGCAAGAAATCACATTAGCACTACTTTTACAGTATAGAGTGCACTATAAATACTGCAGATGTTGCTGTTTTCATAGTCACTTTGCTGATGTTTATAATAATATGTAATAATAACAACAACAAACTCAATTAAACACAGATTACTTTGGTTTATTAGAATAAAATGTCTTTATACTGTCATTGCTTTTCGAGTGGCGCCATCTGGTGTGTTTAAAATGAAAAGAGCTAAAACAGCATTACAGCACTATGCAACAGGAGCCTGAAAGTGTCATGTGACGTAATACATAGTCACCAAACTTTGGTGTCGCTTGATGTGCATGTGAAGCTGATAGAGATGATCTTCCTCATGCTTAAATACTGAGTCATAGCTCACTTTTTCATTTAATGGACTGATTTAAAAATGTATTGCATGTTTTACATTCTTCAAAGGAAAATGCAGTGAATGACTAAATTATAGTCAACAGTGACAGAAACACTGAAGGTCCTAAAGCTGATGGTGCTGCTGATCTTTAGTTGTTAAAATCCAAACACTTAAAATTAGTTCTGTGAAATAGTAACAGCTTTAGTAAACAAAATAGATGTCTTCTGATCAGATCTAGTAAAATAACTAAATCCAGTATTCCTAGATTAGAGATTATAGTAGAATTTAATTACACCAACATATACACCAATGAACCATTACATTATGGCCACCTAATAAACTGCAGGAACTCCTTTAGCCCACAAAACAGTAGCCATGCAACGAGGCACTGATTCAACAATTCCCGTACTTTGCAGGTTGGTAGCGCAATCCCCCTTTTCCTAGTTGGACAACAATTGTTCTATTGGGTTCGTGTCAGGTGAATTTGGAGGCCAAGACATTGACAGAAATTCACCATCATGTTCCTCGAACCACTCCTTGATGATTTTGGCAGTGTGGCATGGCGCATGATCCTGTTGGTAAAGCCCAAAGTATACTTCATATTGTAAATTGTATTTTTCTTTGCAGAAATCAAAGAAGGAGCCTTTGTATGCACATGTGCATTGAATTTTTGCAGTAATCAGTTGTTCCAAAAGGTGGCAACACTGTCCTGGGCCGTTGTTCCTAGGGCTGCAATGATAAATCAATGCATCTCGATTTGTGGATCGATTCTGAGATTTTGGGAATGCATCATGATTATCTCTTGAATTGATTCTGAGCTTAGTTTTCAACAGCAGATGGCGCTCTAGGCTAGTTTTTAAACACACACTCAAATGATAATGAAGAAGAGCATAGCGCTTGTGTGTTCGGCTAGTGCTTAAATATATTTGCACCTCGGTTCAGAATGATTTTATGATGCAAGATTAATGTAAACACAGCACACTGTGAACACAGTTGTAATTCACTTCAACCTTTTCAAACTTTATGAATGATTATTTGAGGTTCAAGTTGTATGTGTGTGAGGAACCGGAAGCAATTATGGCTGTTTCTAAAGCACGCAGTGTCGTCTACTGTTCAAAACGAAGCCCAGAATCGATTCCAGAGAGAATCGCGATGTATTTGGAAAATCGTAGAATCGTTTCTCGATTTGCGATGCATCATTTTATTGTTGCAGCCCTATGGCCAGCGCAAACCGTCTTTTGGCATTAAATTCGTACTGTTGCAGTGACAAATTAGCGCTGAAAAGGCATAGACATGGTTATTTTTGCGCCTGACCTTACTGAATATGCATTTGTAGGAGTTTCCCTTATAGACGCAAAATTTATGGGAGGAGAGTATGCAAATGAATCACGCAATGAGATTTACTAACGTTTGTGCTCGTCAAATTATTGGTACTTGCGCCATTATTTAACGCCCCAAAATTAATTTATTCGGAATGCCAGAAGAACACATTATCCAATCATATAGTTTGCCAAGGCAAAAACTGGCCCCTAGCTGTTTCACAAAATAAAGAAATGGAAAAACAACAAAATAGCGGAAACTGCAACAACACATTGACGAACACTTATGAACAGAGGGAATGGGATAGCCCAGCTATGGCTAAGGCTATGTGTTCAACTGTATAATACATACTGTACGCTAACGTACACGTATACAAACAAAGTATACTTTGGCCTTAATGGCCATCAGGGAACACAGTTTCCATGAATGGGTGCACTTGGTCTGCAACGATGTTCAGATACCTTACAGCTGTCAGGGATTACACTATTGGGATATTGGGGCCTAACATGTCCTAAGAAAACATCGCCCACAGCATAGCACCGCCACCGCTGCTGGCCTGTGTCCACCCAACAGTGCATCCAGGTGCCGTTGCCTCTGTCGGTAATTTGTGTAGAAATCTTGATCCATCAGACCAGGCCACTTTCTTTCAATGTCGATGATCTTGGGCCCATTTCATGCGTTGATGGCGATAACGTACAGTTAGTAAGAATTGGACCCTAAAATAAAGTGTGACCTATATTTTTTTTGTTTTTATTTTTTTTGAGTCTAAAACACTGTAAATAGTAGCAGCACAGGAAGAAACTCTTCACCTTCAAACTAAACACTCTGGCTCTGAATGCCCAGTGTCATTGACATACTGTATATTTGTCCACCCAACGGATCAAACCACATTAGAAAACTAACCACAGGTTTCAGTTTGACTCAGAAAATAAACCTCAGGAAAACCAGCACTGTGAGATCGTAACACGGTTTTAAATTTGTACTTTGATTTTTCCATTCACTAATATTTAGAATAAATATGCATAATTTTAAAATCACTATGTTCCATTTCACCATGAAATGCAGTTCATTCGCAATTCACACAATGTTCTTCTACTTTTAGCCATTTGAAACAGTCAGGTAGCTACACTCTCAGAAGAAAAGCCATGACTATGAAACCTTAACCTTTTGATAAAAATTAAGAATACTTTTTGTCCATTAAAACCATTGAAAAATCCTAATAAAGGCTAGATGAATTATAACGTATCATATGCAACATTAGGCAATAACTAGTTACTAGAAAAGCATTACAGTAATATTAGCAGTAGTAAAATAAAAATTTAAGCAATAATATTATAGTTACCATCCAAAAAATGTCCAGCTACTTTTTTGTCCCAATCACTAATGATTTGAAATTTAAAAAAATCAATCATCCCTATCAATTTTAATAATCGTTATCATGTGCATAAACACGTGATGCCACCAATGCATCAAGCTAGCTCAGTCAAACTTCCAAGGGCCAACGATGGAGGGGGAACGCGATTTCGACCGAGTGAATATGCTGGGGCCTGAGTGAATATGCTGTTGAGGGGGTCCAGAAACCATAGTGGAGCCCCAGACTGTTGGCTGGGAGTAATAAGTAATAATATTACTTTTGAAATGAGTTACTAGTAATGAGTAATATGTAACATTTTTTGAGTAAGGAGCCCAACACTGATCATATGCAAATGCAGGATGTGAACGAGGAGTGTCGAACGCTGTCAGGGGAGGATTCACACTACACTTTAACAGTTCTGCTGTTTAGATCACACACTGAACCACTGAAGAAAATGTTTCACAAGTTTGTCTTGTTCTGTTTGTGCTGCTGGAGTCAGAGTGGTAAGTTTATAAAATATTTTTAAGGCTTTTTTTTCAGTTTTGGAGAAATAAAGTTGCTGCTACTGTCTACCAAAAGAATAGTGAATTTTGTATGAATATAATACAAAATATACTAATTCTGAATGCAGGTCACTGTTGGGATTAGGGTTAGGAAGTTTACATTGACAATTCCAGATCTGGAAAAGCTCATGAAAATAATGGAAATCACTGCAGTGAATGTAAATGTTCAGAAACTGTGAACTTTCTGTTGAGCTGCTTTCAAATATCAGGCATTTTTTTTTTCTTTTTAAAAATACATTTTAATAAATATACATATTTAAAAATATTTCTGCAGTAATCATAAACATCTGATGTATAATATAAGATTTATTTGCCAAGTGTTCGCAAAAACACAAGGAATTCGTTGTGCTTTTTCAGGTGTTCTTTGTACATGCATACATATATGACGCGAGAACACAAAGGACATTTAAATAGTAAGTAAGACTAAGTAAAAGCAAAAAAATAAATAATAATAATACTACTACTAATGTGGTCCATCTGGAACAGAAAAAAATATGTACAGATTTGTGCATTGTGTACTGTATATATGTGTTTGATACATTAAATACTGCTGCTGCAACGTTTCCTTTGTCTGCTTGATTCTAACAGTCTCTCTATTACGGTAATAGTTAGCAGTTTACAATAGCGGTTTGTAAATCGCTCTAATCAGTCTTTAATCGGTGTAAAATGTATTTGTTCATCAGGTGTGTTTGGTGAATCAGTGTCAGTGACGGAGGGAGATTCTGTCACTTTAAAAACTGTTACGGAAATATGTGAAGGCGATGACATACTGTGGAAATACGGAGCTGAAAACTCTCAGATAGCTAAAATGAAGAAAAAGAAGCAAATCCTCTCTGTATATAATGATAATGGTGGGAGATTTGAAGACAGACTGAAGCTGGACAATCAAACTGGATCTCTGACCATCATGAACATCAGAACTGAACACGCTGGAATTTATCAACTAGAGATATCTGGAGCAAATCTAACATCAAAAACATTCAATGTTTCTGTCTATGGTGAGTAGAGATCATTTGTCGAAATGTTCACATATTCTATGTACATAGTACATAGCGTATTCATTTTATATTTTGAGATGGCAGACACATTCAGTGACTGTTAAAACACTAAACACTTACTCAACACAAAATGTATTTTTCTCTGATTATTACTACAATTCACAGCATTGAAAATAAACTGATTGTTGTATTCATATTCCTCTTATTCCCTCATATTTCCAGCTCGTCTGCCTGTTCCTGTCATCAGCAGTAACTCTTCACAATGTTCCTCATCATCATCATTATATTGTTCATTGTTGTGTTCAGTGGTGAATGTGGGTCATGTGACTCTCTCCTGGTACAAAGGACACAGTTTATTGTCCAGCACCAGTGTGTCTGATCTCAGCATCAGTCTCTCTCTACCTCTGGAGGTGGAATATCAGGATAAAAACACCTACAGCTGTGTGCTCAACAATCCCATCAGCCACCAGACCACACATCTGGACATCAGTCATCTCTGTCACACATGTGCAGGTACAGCAGCACTGAAGTGTTTATTCACAGACCTGATCTCTGTTTATTGTTGTGGATCAGTTCGACGCAATCACTTACATTAATGACTGTCTCTCTTTAACTCTCGTTCATATCCTCCAGATTCAGTCTCTCTGATAGTGTTGATTTCTGCTGCTGCTGCTGCTGCTGCTGGATCTCTGTTGATTGTAGCAGCAATCGTGATCTTCTGCATCTGCAGGAAACACAGACAAACTGATCAAGAAGGCAAGCATTATCTTCTCCTTTTAAACAAGTAAAATAAGAAATAATTCTTCAATTATTAGCCAACAGAATTTTTTTATTTTTTAATAATAAATAAGCTTTCTCCAGTTTATGAACATAATCTTACATGTGTAAAGATGTGGCTGATGCTCAAAAATGTATATGAATGATAGCTTTTGTTGTGTTTTTTGAATTTAAAGCTGCAGTCCGTAAGTTTTGCCTCTTTGTCGCCATCTCTGTTTGAAAACCTGGAATTGCAGCTGTGTGTGTAATTATATTAATGCGTGGGGTTGTGAGTCGGCACGGCTGCAGCGCGGATGAATCTAATGTTCTGAAGAGTAAGTGTGCCACTGGTGTGGGTATTTACTGTAGCCTACTTCGCAATTACATATTTTAGCCTACGGCTTGGAATGTGTGACCAAAAATAAGAATTTTCACCGTATATTGCCATCTGAACAAGTAAGTAACAAGTCTGCCAAGTTTGTTCTGACCAACTGAGAAAAAAAGCATTACAGTAAATCTCGCTACCAATGGTGATTAAATCTAAAGGTCGGTTAGCTCATATCACATCAAACCGTGCAAATTATTATTATTGTTATACTTTATTCTCAAATTATTAACGTTAACAACATCAGCATTGCTTGACAATGAGTATAGTGTGTATTAGTGTGTACATTTCAATTTCTGTACAGTCTAATCTAATTGTCATGCCATTCGAATTTCTTATTAAGATATCTTATTATGCTCCCTTTGAACTGTTTTTCTTTCAAATACAAATTTTGTATAATCCCAGGCTGTCTGTAATCAGAAGCACATTTAAAACTGGAATATACTTTAATTTCATTCACATGTGTTTCATAAACACATAATCCTTTCTGGATTAAAATCCACAATCAAAATGATACATTTATTTATTCTAGCTGCAGGATCCTCACGTGTGATAGCCTAGTAGCCGGGGCAACTTCTTTATGTTTACAGACTTGACATATTGACGCAGTGCCATGCTCGAATTTCCTGTGAAAACCTACCCGTACCACTCAAATTAGAAAACATTATTATAAGCTAACCGTTGTGAATCGGGCTAAAGTAAGGCGATAGTTTTGAACACTGGCTGGTTATGTACTTGCTCAAATATTGATTTCGGATCATTTTTAACCAAAAAAAGTTAAGGACTGCAGCTTTAAGTGCTGATTAAATATAAAGAATGTAAAATGCTTTACTTTGTTAAACATCCCATTTGGGTTTGATTTATTTATAAATGAATGTGTGATTTATGTCTCTCTAAATGTAATGATAAACAATATTTTAGGAACTCTTTGTGTGTGGAAAAAAGTTATAGGCCTAATGGCTAATTAAAATGGTTAATGCCATTTTGAAATCGTTGAGTGTTATTTTTGTGTTAAATTTGAAAGCCCTAATAATACCACATAAGCTGTGAAGAACCAGATCTAACTAAGACGGAGGTTGTGGTTTTAATGCATCTATTTTGGTTAAAACAGTTGAGACTTGTGAAGAAGAGATCATTTACGCTGAGACATCATTCTACAAAAGAAACGTACAGAAGTCGGTAAGACAATTTATTGTTAATTTGTTGAGTCTTTGTATAATTTGTTACACTTTTCGATAAGGTGTCATTTGTGAACATTAGCTAATGTATTAACAAATATGAAAAAAAAACAAAAACAATGAACAATACATTTACTACAGTATTTATTATTTTTTGTTAATGTTAATTAATAAAAAGTACAATTGTTCGTTGTTAGTTCATGTTAGTTCACAGTGCATTAACTAATGTTAACAAACACAACTTTTGATTTTAATAATACATTAGTAAATGTTGAAATTAATATTAACTAAGACTAGTAAATGCTGTAGAAGTATTGTTCATGTTAACTAAAGTAGTTAACTAATGTTAACTAATGAAACCTTACTGTAAAATGTTAACGTATAATTTTAGCAGAGTCTGATGTATGTCACTGTGTACTTTTGAATTTATCTGTATAATATTTAAGTACATTTCCACCACATAAAAATAAACAAAATAAACATAATTATGACAAAATTAGAAATTATATACATACAAAATTGAAATTACGAAATTAAAAACTCAAAATGTTAACTTAAAACGTTGAAAATCTCATATACAACATTTAAATAAAGTTCAAATTCTTCAAAAAAAAGTTCAAAAACTTAAAATGTTGAAATTAGGACATACTAATATTGACTTGTATATATCATAATCTGATTTAAGTATGTCATAACATGGAATATTTCATCTTGTAAATTTGACTTTGTATGTCAATTTATTATTATTATTTTATTTTTATTTTTTTTAATAATGATTTATCAGAGCTTTTTTTTTCTTATTTGGCACTTAGGCATGTCACGATAACTACTTTTTGTTGGGCAATGTATTGTCCCAGAAATAACTGCAATATTATTGTCATTTTAAGACCATTTTGCCACTGAATATATAATGATAATGTAATAACATAACAATGCAAGTACTGCACGCATAATATTGCGTGCACAAGATGCTGCAAAAATCAGTCAAACACATTCATCTAACGCACATTTATATAAAAGAAAAAAAGAAAGGGAAAAAAAACAACACAAGTGGAATACAAAAATGCATTCTCTCCCTTGTGAAACCCCTTTACGCTGGCTGTGGGAGAGCACCATTTTGCACTGTTACATTTACATATGTACCAGAACAGTGAATTGCGGCTTTGTGTCGATTTGGACTTATTCTTCCACACTGGAGTCTGGAACTGTAAGCAAAACACTATAAAGCTTCAAACGATGCCTTCTTTTCACCTGTCGATGTCCACTCTTTCCATATATTGTGTGATAAGTGTCACACATCACATTTTGACAGGCCTAATGGCAGAAATGGGATTACATAGTATAATTATCTATAACATGAATCTTGCACACAACTGCACCATGTGTTTATAAAGGACTTGTTATTACTAATATAACTATTATTATATATTTTCTTATACATTTTTTACAGAAAGTTGAAGAGGAGAGTCATGTGGTATATGCACCAATCTTAATGAGATGATGATCAAACTTCAGTGTTGTTCTAAGTACAAAATACACTTATTGTCACATCATTTTCATTGGAACCTCCTGCAACAACCTCAGACGCTATGGTCTATAAATGAGCATTTTCATTGCAGCATTTTCATGTTTGCAAAACATAGATGCAAACTACCCGTCAAAAGGTGACAAACTAACGCTGCTGTGGTATTGATTATTGACATCTGTACAGAAATGTGGTTTGATCTGTGCATGAGAATGTGTCTGAATGCTTGCATTTGATGTCAGTTCGTTAGTGTGTGTCTAAGGTGTCAATAGTGTCTGGTTGAGTGTGTATCTACGCAAGTGTGCGTGAGGTGTCAATATTATCTTTGTGTACTCGCATGTGACGGTGCGAGTGTGTCTGAGGTGTTAATAGTGTGACGGAGCGAGTGTGTCTGAGGTATCAGTCTGTGTGATAAGCATGTCGTTGCGTGTTTTTTCGTTTTTTTTCATTTATGCTAACATGAAAAGGTGGACTTCCGCTCTACAGGGAAGCCACTTTACTTCAATATACTAAAATCATTAGTGCTGATTTTGGACAAAAAATGTCTTAAATCAAACAGAGATATTAGTATGAAAAACATACTTTATATACTTTGTGTGCATGATGATCTCATACAGCGATCCTGCAGTTAAGCAGTACTAAACTCACAGAAAAAAAAGGTACAAAGGTTTTCATGTACCTTTTCAAAAAGTACACCTTTGTATCTTATTTACCCCTTAAGGGTGCATATTCGTACCTAAATGGGTAAAAAGGTAATACACCAGTGAGAACTTGCACCTTTTTTTTTCTAAAAGTGTAGTTTCTATTCATTCTAAGCAGAATCTGTTTGTTTTTTTCTGCCAATGTCTGGGTCATTTAAAGAATAAATGCAATGTATGATTTACAATTTACGATTTGTGTTTGATGGTGGTTAATCATTTGTTTTATTGGCATGAGCTCTGATGAGAAACTAACAAACTAGGTTTTTTTTTTTTCAATAGTATAACAGGACTCCTGTCCATAGGTAAAACAATGGTTGAAGTTTAAAGTGTCAGATTAAGATCATGATCATCTCACCTTAAATTTCCAATGATAGTTGTAAATGTCAGACTCAAATGGACTGCTCGATATATCCGCTCCTGCTCGTTTCAGCTCTGTAACGCCACCTCAGGATCAGGGAACAAAACATGAGTGATGCAGTGAAGAAGTGTTATCCAACTAATGATACAAACGACTTCTCTTTTTAATTTTAGTAGAAAAAAGCAATAGCAAATACACAAGTGCGGTGTTAACTGGTAAATATTAGTACCTATGCTAATGTGCTCTGAGTAGGTGGATGTTTACTGGTCAAAAGAGCCCGCATGACTGATATGATATATTCTCTGTCATATTCTGGTCTGTATTTCAAATACAGTATTTGAGGGACTGAGGGACTTCTGAGGGACTTTTCACCCGATTCAATGTCCACCATAAGTCTGGTCACTTTAAAGGTGCCATAGAATGGAGTTCTGGACATGGAAATTACATACCGTGAGCCTCAAACACCATTGTTTCGTCTTTCTTATGTAAATCTTGTGAATAAAAAAGACCACTGAAAAAAACGCCCCCAACATTTGCATATACCCGACCATGTTCTGTGCCAGCCGCCAGCCGAACCAGCCGGTAATGTAAAGAAACAAGTGCGGACAACAGCGGAAATGGCAGATCATGGAAATAAATGTTAATGTTCCAGGCTGTGCAGGGGATGTGAAGTACAGGGATGGGTTGCTGTCTGTATTCAGAAAGGCACGGAAAGCAAGTATCGCGTTCTAATAAAATAACGCGAGCCACTAAAGGGACATGGTTAGCTCCTTGCTAGCGGTGGCCTGTTACATTACAGTACATAAGCTTTCACTTACCACATAAACAGAGTAAGGAGAGATGACTGAGGATGATGGCGAATGATTTGCAGATCCTGAGCATCTGATCTTGTAAAATGTGTGGTAAGTACTGCCGCTCGTATAAACAGAGTTTGTGCGATTGCGAATCTCGAAAGTGAAAGTAAAAAAAAAAAGCGATTGTGCATTTGAAAGCAGTTTCAGTGCTTCGCATATTAATAGCGGCTCCCTGATGCCCACATTGTATATACGGTATAATTACCCGATGATATAACTGCGAGAGAAAGTATTGAAATATATATTTCCTCCCTATGTTTCCTTCCTGCTGTGAGCTACTGAAATGAGCCGCACTGTGAAACAGCCAATCAGAGCAGAGCTCGACATTATTATTCATGACCCTTCCAAATAAGCCAATAACAGACCATTTCTTCTAGGGAGAAATCCTAGGGCTTTAAATGCACATGTAAAACCGTTTCTGGAGATGTTTTGCCCTTACCTAAGCCACATACCTTCTATGTGACCCTGGACCACAAAACCAGTCTTAAGTGTCAATTTTTTGAAATTGAGATTTATACATCATCTGAAAGCTGAATAAATAAGCTTTCCATTGTTGTATGGTTTGTTATGATCGGAGAATATTTGGCTGATATACAACTATTTGAAAATCTGAAATCTGAGGGTGCAAAAAAATCAAAATACTGAGAAAATCGCCTTTAAAATTGTCCAAATGAAGTTCTTAGCAATGCATATTACTAATCAAAAATGAAGTGTTGATACATTTACGATAAGAAATTTACAAAATATCTTCATGGGACATGATCTTTACTTAATATCCTAAAGATTTTTGACATAAAAGAAAAATTGATAATTTTGACCCATACAATGTATTTTTGGCTATTTCTACAAATATAACCCCAGCGACTTAAGACTAAAGGTTTTGTGGTCCAGGGTCACATATGTAGATATCAGAGAACGATTTAAAATACTGTATCAATGCATTCTATGGCACCTTTAAATAACAAACACACCTCTCCTCAGAAAAACACGGACACACAGGATGAGGAATCATTCGTTTCTGGAACACAGGACTGAAGCTTTTCATTAAAGTTGACACACTGATAAATACATCTGCGTTCATTACTTACTGTAAGTAAAATGAAAGAACGACGCTACTTAGCCGATGCCGTCGAGTTTATCTCGTCGCACAAAACAGTCTTTCAGTCAAATAAAGAGCATCAAATGTGTCGAGGATTTCACGCTACATGATAATAAAACATTAAAACACGTGTGCAGGGACACTAAATGGCCCTCCCTGTTGTTTATAACACACTAGCACTAGCTTCCATTACAATTCGTCTGCTAGGAATTTGTGTTTGTGTGTTTGTTTTGGTCATGTTGTTTCGTTTTACATAAATGACATCCCGCATCAAATGTATGTGTCTCCACTCTCCTGTATTGTAAACCTAAAAACCGCCAGAGAAAGCAGATATACACACACATTCAGAAACGAAACTGAAACAGCGTTTGAACACTAGAGGACGTTTTCTTCTTCTTTGGTTTACTGGCGGTTGGCAAACAACGAGCTGGTGCATTACCGCCACCAACTGGTAGGAGTGTGGACCAGAATGTCTACTAGAAACTCAGCTGCTCATGCCTCACAACACAAAAATGGTAAAAAATGGTGCAAAAGCTGTTGCATGGATGATACCCTTTAAAAACATTCTAATATGTACCATTTATGTACTAATATATGTACAATCTTTTTATGCACCTTCGAGGTACTAACATGGTCTCTTGAGGTACAAAGGCCTACATTTCGAAAGGGATGTGGAATGTGGAATAAACATTAAGATAAACATCCAGGAAAAGACATTATGAAAGAAATCTTTATTTCTGTTCAACATAGTGGAATTGATCTACAATTAATTTCTACTCTGAGGGAATTTGAAGCAAAATTCTATTATTAGCTTTAAACTGTCGTATTTGCAGCTTCCTGAGTTTGTGTTTTCTTACAGAAATCAAAGATGGATGCTGTGCATGAAAATGTCCCAAAAAAAAATCCATTTATTGGGCGTACCAATCCATTTATTGGGCGTTTCTTTGGTCAAAAACAACAAAAATGAAGAAAGAAAAAGAAGCGACTATTTAATTTAAGAATGCATTTTCAATAAAATGCTTGCAATTGGTTTATAAAGGTGTTTTAGTGCACGTTTGGTCTGTTTTCACAGCATTTACACCATTCTGGCCAGTAGGCATCACCAGTGTGTGACATTTGTGTCCAGCTCTTATTGATTTATAGAAACGCCCAATGTTTTGTTTCCAGAGTAGCTGGTGGACATATACAAAACAATACTATTCAGATGCTATTCGACACATTAGTAACTTAATGATTTCAGTCAAAAAAAGTAGAAACATGACTATGAAGAGCACTTGTGTTCTTCACTATAAGACTGTGTGAGGAGTGAAATGTTTGTATAATGCACTTTTTGGTGAGGTAATTGTGGAAAACGCAGCCAGTGTCTCTGTTAAGCACAAATGAGTTAACAGAAACAATAACATCTCACATTATTTTCTGTGAGAATAATGTTGTATCAACAAAAACTGTTCAAATATACCCTAATAATAAGGTTTGGGTTTCACATGAAATGAAGAAATGTCTAAGTGAGAAACGGGCTGCTTTTGCTCAAGGTAATACGGGGCTCTTTAAAGATAAAAGACGAGAAATCAGAGCAATTATTAGAAAGTCCAGGCAGCAATATAGAGATAAAATGGAGAAATAGTTTGTCACTGGGGATGCTCGTGAAGCATGGAGCAGTCTAAACAATATGATGGGTAGAGAGTCTCAGAAGCAACATAGTCTACCCACAGATATTGGTTCATTTGCAAACAAATTAAATCTGTTTTACAGTAGGTTTGACAAAACTTCTCATGCAGTTAGGGCTCACCAAGTGTGTAGCCATGTCTGGAATACCATCACTCTTACAGAGGAGGAGCTAGCTGGTTGTCTTGCTAGGGTAAACCCTCATATAGCAGGGTGCGTTTACCAACTTAAAGGTGTTTTTACTAGACTATTTCAGATCTTGCTTGACACACACTGTCCCACTTCCTTGGAAGAGAACCACAATCATCCCTGTGCCTAAAACCTGCAACCCTGTATCACCTAATGATTTTAGACCTATTGCCTTCCCCAGCATTCTATGTAAATGCATGCAAAGGGTTGTGTTAGGGCATTTGCCAAATACCCATTTGTCTGACCAACTGCAGTTTGCTTATAAGGCACAGAGAGGCACTACGGATGCTGCGTTAACTCTGCTGCATGTGATCAGTAAGCATATTCAGCATCCTGGCGCTTTTGCTAAAATTGTATTTATTGATTTTAGTTCAGCTTTTAATACTGTCAGGATTGACATTTTATTAGATCGGCTATTAAAACTGGATACCAATGGGCACCTCGTGTTATGGATTAAAGGAACACTCCACTTTTTTTGGAAATAGGCTCATTCTCCAACTCCCCCAGAGTTAATAAGTTGAGTTTTACCGTTTTTGAATCCATTCAGCTGATCTCCGGGTCTGGCGATAGCACTTTTAGCTTAGCTTAGCATAGATAATTGAATCCGATTAAATCAGTAGCATCGCATTCAAAAATGACCAAAGAGTTTCGATAGTTTTCCTATTTAAAACTTGACTCTTCTGTAGTTATATCGTGTATTAAGACCAGCGGAAAATGAAAAGTTGCGATTTTCTAGGCTGATATGATTAGGAACTACTCTCATTCCGGCGTAATAATCAAGGAACTTTGCTGCCGTAACATGGCGCAGTGTTATTACGTAGCACCTGAAAGTAGTCCCCAGCTAGGTACCTAGTTATAATATAGCTGGGGACTACTTTCAGGCGCTGCGTAATATCACTGCGCCTGCTGCCGCAGCAAAGTTCCTTGATTATTACGCCGGAATGAGAGTATAGTTCCTAGCCAAATCGGACTAGAAAATCGCAACTTTTCATTTTCTGCCGATCTTAGTACACGATATAACTACAGAAGAGTCAAGTTTTAAATAGGAAAACTATCGAAACTCTTTGGTCATTTTTGAACGCGATGCTACTGGTCTAATCGGATTCAACGATCTATGCTAAGCTATGCTAAAAGTGCTATCGCCAGACCCGGAGATCGGCTGAATGGATTCAAAAACGGTAAAACTCAACTTATTAACTCTGGGGGAGTTGGAGAATGAGCCTATTTCCAAAAAAAGTGGAGTGTTCCTTTAGGGACTGACCGTCCTCAAATTTATATTAATATAGCCAGTAAGATTATATTAGACCCCCAGAGGCAGCTGGTGGAACTGTATACAAACCAGACCAGGAAGAAAGCCTCACAAATAGTTCAAGACTACACCCATCCTGTCAAACATGAATTTGAAAAAACTTCTTTCAGGCAGACGATGCAGGGTACCCATAGCAACAAGAAATATGTTCAAGAAATCTTTTATACCATCTGCTGTTACTTTATTAAATAAATGATATATAATCAGGTTTATGTATATAATTAATTGCTGTTGTTTGTTTGTTAATATTATAGAGTTATTTAGTATTATCTATTAGAGGTTTTAGTGTTATTGGCCTAATTTATATATACTTACCTTGTGTTTCATGTGTCTGTGATTCTTGGGGCAGGACGTTCTTGTATGTTTTGTGTGTCTGTTGTATTGGACTGTGAAGTCAAGTGTGTTTGCGGTATATGTTTTTGTGGGGCCGAAAATGAATTTCCACATGTGTGGGGAATAAAGATTTCTAATCTAAGAGGATGTGAACAGGCAAGACAAAATAACTTCTCTCATAACGGATTTGTGTTATATCTTTGTGCAAAAGATAAGAAAGAAAGAATCGCTCATTATTCCTGATTAGAAAACTTCAGCAGCTTTGATAAATGCATAGTGAAAAACACAAAACACTTGCTGGTTACAGCTCATATACTATTCAAGGCTAAATGTTCATTAAATTCATTAAAAAATATATATTTTCTAAAAAAATGTTTTTAAATTGAAATTGAAATCCTGGACTCATGATTACTCGGAAGGCAGTTTTAGCAGATCCTCTTCTCTCTGAATTCTCTTTAGTGTCCCTTTCAATGAAAGTGTCAAAATTATAAATTATGTTACATAGTTTTTTTAGGCAGCCTTGTCCGGTGTCTGATTTAAGGATGTCCTGTGTCCCTCAAAGCAATGTCCTTATTAACATCATTCTCCTGTATAAAATAAAAAATAAAAATAAATCATAAATGGTAAAAGTAACTGATGTGTCAGTTACACAAACAACAAACATTTTTTTTTTTTTTTTTTACTTTCCCTAAATACTTAAAAACAGTATCTAAAACTGCATCAAGCTGTCATCTTCTGTGTATTACAGTAATACAAATTTGAAGTATTGTGATTTCAATACCACATCTATGCTTGAACATTTTCTTTTAAGACACTTGCTCTCTAAAAAAAAATAGGAATTTAACTCTATTATTATTATTATTATTTAAAATTCATATTTAGTTTATTTGGGAGATTTTGACAATACATCACTGGTGAATATCTGCTTCTGTGGAAATAAAAATAAAGTACAACATTGTATTCACATTGTACATTGATGTTACACCCTACATTATGAACATAATTATGAGAACCATTGTTCTTTTAAAGTTTTTTCTTCCCTCAGTAAATAATCAGCTGTGTGAAATACTTACATTCTGTGGTGCTTTTGTGTATTTCCTGTGGCGACGGTAAATCAAAACAGTAATTACAGCTGCAGCCGCAAGCAAAACAACAACAATTCCTCCTACAGCAGCTGAAGACAACCCTGAATCTGAAACAGCTAAAGACAGACGGGCATTACTACTATACTTATACTACTATAATGATAGGCTTATCCATCCAATATTTTAAAATAGACTTCTGATTGATATATCTTTCTACTTTGGTCAAAAAATTGTATGGCATTGATTTAACTGTTGTTTTTAGCAACAGCAGTTAAAACGTCACATCTTTGTGAACTCAACAGGAAACTGTTTTCAGAAAACAATAGTCACAGGAAAAAATTACTGATAGTATGCACTTGGAATGTTACTAACATCAGTCACATGTTGCTGAGTCAAAACTTGCTTTTTTTAAACAGTCCACATCCCAACAGTTATGAGGTTGATTAAAAACATTGATTTAATTTATTTAAATTTCTCAAAGAAAATGCATTGAATGACTGAATTATATACTGACCAAAGACAGTAACACTGAATCTCTTCACTCTGGTGATACTGAAGCTGCTGCTGCTGATGATGATCTGTAGTTTATAAAGTCCAGAGTCTGTGGTTCTGGTGTCTGTGATGGTCAGAGATCCAGTCTGATTCACCTTTAGTCTGTCTCTGAATCTCTCAGTGCCAGTGTTACACTGAACATCTGTACAGGTTTTATGGGGATCACCAGTAATTTGAGCGATGAGAGCGTCATTAAAAAACCATGTCATCACATCATTTGGTTTTCTTATTTCACCAGAATCTAAAGTGACAGATTCCCCCTCGTTTCTCTTCACTTCATCATGTTCAACAGCAGGAACACCTGAAGCACAAACCAACAGCTGCAGAATGATCTTTCTGCTGAAAATAATAGCAAACTCCACAACTTGAAAGAACTGGAAAAATGAATGCAACAAGCCCTTTCTTGACTTTTTAATTATTTCCTTTTTTTTTTTTTTTTTTTTTTTAATGATGCATGGCTTGTGCTGATAAACACATACTTGTGGTCAAAGATGATTAGACGTTGTCATCTCCATTTGAGCTCAGCTACAGCTTTTTAAGAATGAAAAAAACAAAAATCATTAATGACTCACCATTGACAGTAACACTGAAGATTTTGTCACTGCCGCTGCTGCTTCTGATGATCTTCAGTTCATAAGGTCCAGAGTCTGTGATTGTGATGTTCATGATGGTCAGAGATCCAGTCTGATGATCCAGCTTCAGTCTGTCTCTGAATCTATCAGTGCCTTTATTACACTGAACATCTGTACAGATAAAACTGAGAGCTCCATTGATTTGTGCGATGCGAACGCCTCCAAAATACCACTTAATATCTTCTTGTTGGCTTGTTTCAACACCAGTGTGAAAAATGACTGAATCTCCCTCCATCACAAACACTGAACCAACACCAGATGCAACTGAAGAAAAAAAAATATAAATAAATAAACCAAACAATACAATGCTGCAACAATATTGCTGTGAAAATGTGTTGTCTACATATCATGAAGATTTTGAGTAGAGAAACATGCCTGGATTCATAAAAAAAATATGACTTTCAGATGTTTTCTATAAAATATTGTATATATATACATTTACTGACCATATATGATGCCATGCCACGTTTTTATATCGGCCTGCTTACTTACAAGGTCGTTGGAACAGACTGTATTTCCGACCCATGAGACTCTTTATAGACGTTATTCTTTATCATAAGATAACCTTAACCATAATCTGCCACTACAGAGACTATAGCCTACCTACGGTCACAGAATTCGGATTCGGGAGAGTTATTGTAACAAAAGGTCTTACCGTGCTCGAGTAAAAACAAGATCCACGCAAGCAAATTAAAGAGAAACTTCATTTTATCAACTTTCCCCTCAGAAAAAAATGAATACGGATTCTGATTCATAAACGCGTTCTGTTCTTCTGCTTTAACAGGTACGCAGTTTTAGCGGGTTTGAAAGTGAAAGCAACAATCCAGGAGCGTCCCTGTGGAAGTTAGCTATTATACAAATGAGATCCAAGGTTCCATTTGCCCAGTGCACCTCGCTCGCTCAGAGTTTCCTATAGCCTACCCGTCCCGTCGAGGTTCATATAATCATACATTCTGGTCTGTGGTGGTGTGTTTGCAGACACTCGTAGACAGAGTTTGCTTTTGTAGCCTACTTGGTAGTGTTTTGCTTATTTTTGTCTGTGTCACAGGATGGACAAGCGAACTAGAGGAAACAAGTGCTTCATAATTCATATAGTTATCGCTGCAGTCGGGAGATCTGCAAGTGGGAGGAGCTTATGTCGCAAGTAGGCTGGATTTCATCGTAGTTTAAAATTATATAAATATAACGCAGTATAATTTCTCAGCTCTGTAGGTCTATGCAAGTAAATGGTGTCCAGAAATTTTAAGGGACGACATTAGGCCAAGTAAATTAGACTTTACTACTATTTTTAAACGAAGTATTCCTTTTAAAAACCACTAGACAAAACGCTAGTTTATTCACCATTAATTTACACAAAACTGATTATTGATTATTATTAGTATTAAATAAAAATGTTATTTAAACCATGTTTTAATTATATTACATTGTGGATTAGGAGGTTAGGAGATGTGTTCTAATACTTTTGAAAATGTACCTTATTCTTTAGAAAATTACACTGTAAAAAGTGAACAGTTGGATCAACAACAACAACAACAACAACAACAAATACTTAAATTGGTAACATCTAAAAAAAAAAGTCAGTTTGTCTGTTAGGGAACCATCAAAATAAAGTGTTTGCATATATTTAGCAGACATACTACTAATACTCCAATGACTGCTAGTTGACATGTAGTTGCAGAGTTACTTAACAACAGCTGTCTAAAGGGTACCATCAAAATAATCAAACTGATATTAAAATAAAAATTGTTCAAAGCAATCTGATCTGATATCTGATCTTATGGCTGTTTGAGAGAGAAAAAATATTACTATTATTATTACTATACTTATAAGTGGTCGTTGATGGCTTTAAGCAAAGTAGCATAAGAAAGGTGACAAGATATGAGACTTATAATACATTATAACTATAAGAAACATAATCCATTGTAACTTAAGTGGATGCAACGTGTTCACTGTGTGTTATAAATCATCATACTCTTAAAAGATAACCACTAATAAGTAAATATTATAATACATATAAAACTGTTCTTATGAATATGCATAAGATGATATAACATATTATAAGGTTTTTTTTTAAATATTTTTTATATAATGCATTCATTATAATGCCTTAAAAATACCCTTATAATGTATTATAAATATGGGCTTCATAGAAAGTGTTACAAAATTACAATGCCATGCAATTACATTTTGATATGCTATGTAACCATAAAACTCTTACGACAAATACGTCTTCTAATATCTTCAGTTGTTTCCTATATCGAGCTGCTGCGGACACATTTGTAAATGACTTCACTTGAACCCATTGTGCGAGCTGTCTCTTTAATACCGCATGATTTATATACATATTGCTGCTTGATTGGGTTGAAATTTTAGACACGCCCACCAAACAAGAGAAAACTACCACAAACCCCGTTGCTCACCGTTTCCAGGAAACATGTCGTTCAACCCGGAAACCGTAGCAAAACGTTGGGCACCGGTGTGAGTTTGAACGTGCCCCAGGTGTCTGAGAGTGCAAGTGCATGTCTGCAGCCAGACCCTTCTCATTTTAAAACTAAAACAAGGTAAACATAAGGGGAAGGGGGGGACGATATGTGAGAGCAGACTTGTGGAATTATAACATTATATTTCCACCTGCATGCAGAACAATAGCATTAGTATTTAAACATTAGCAATCTTTCACTGACAAACACAGTGGTAGAGAAAGACCTTGAGTCTGACTAATCACCTTTAACCCAGTTGTACAACAAGAGGAATTTGAGCAGAGGAAATAAAAGAACATCAGTTACAATCTTCTTTTGTCCCATTTGCACCTGCTGGTAGATGTTGATCAGTCACACTCTGACTGAAACTGACCCTCCGCAAAAACCCACCCTCCTTAGGTACTGTTGCCATGTCCGACAAGCCATGCCACTCATCATGTTCTCAAACAATCAAACGATCAAACGATCGTCTTTTCATATTTACTTAAAGCATGAAATAAACACGAATGAACATCAGAACATATTTTATTTAAACCACGGAAAGACATCAATACACAACTTTTTTCAAGTTTAAGTCCACAGAAGTTAATCTACTCTCCTGTCTGATTTGTTTGCCGGGCATGATGGCGGATTCGGTATTGTGATTGGTCAGATCACCTGCCAATGAAGCTCTTTGCGAAACGGTCAATCATAATGCCAAATCTGCCATTTTTGTCTGACAAACAAACAAGGCAGGAGAGTAGATTAACATTGGTGGACCTGAACTTGAAAAACTGTGTGCATTGCCGTCTTTCCACAGTTTCCACCTTCTGAGGTACGTTTATTTCATGGTATAACTAGGAAACAGGAAGAGATTGTGGGGGGGGTTTAGCTATTTCATGTGCAGATGACGTCAAATGGTTGCACTCGGTGACCTATTGGCACTTTTTACCGTAACACAACTCGGAATACACTGCTCAAAAAATTAAATACTGATACAATACCATATTGTTTGGTTTTTGGTTGTAATTTTCAGTCAATGGGTGACAAGAGAAGCAATGTAAGACTTCACTGCTTTCACTGCGATAAGAAGAGGAGAAAATGATGGGAAAATGCCCGTGGACGAATAAAACTTCGTAAAGACCCGCTTCTTTGTTTATCCCTGAAGTTTTGAGGCTTTTAGTAAACCGCAGCTACTGAAAGAGCTTACAAACAGCTGAGACGAGACTCTAGATGCCATCCTGTTTGGATGTAAACACACCGATGCTTATCATTAACGCAGCGGCCACTGGAGGAGTTTCTCAGTGCGGATTTCACTCGATATCCGGGGGTGTTTAGACTTCTTGTGGGGAAAAATCTAAAGTACGGCATTTGATTTAAGCCTATGATTATATCCATCTCCACCTGTAAGCTCTTTCAGTAGCTGTGGTCATCATATCAGAGTTTTATTTTCCGAGTTATGCTGTGGTAAATATAGCAACAGGTAGTGCCACAAGCTCAATGAGTGCAACCATTTTACATCATCAAAATAATGGTGCCCCCCATATTCCAAAATATGTATAAAACTGTAGTAGGGGGATTTACAGTTAAGATGCAAGGACCAGGTATGATGAACAAAGACCAGGAGCCAGAGATGCAATCAATTGAAGAAAAATTTACTGAAGAAAACAGTTTGCAGTTTCATCAGCAGAAGTCAGCTTCAACACTCTCGATGGAGTTCATAGGCCACAGAGGTTAGATCTACTAAGTTCTTCACTTTGCTGCCGTTATTGAACATCATGATGATATATCACACGGTTGTGAACTATGTGATTATTTGGCTACTCTTTGGATATCTTGTGAGAGGACAACGTGGGAGTGGAGAGCGGCTTCATTATAGTCGCGACTTTCTTATGCAGTGCCATGTTTCTGATTACGCTGTGTTGGATCAAGCCCACGACCTGCCCTTGGAAATTTTAAGGACTGATCTTTCTCGCACCCACACAGAGAAAAACATAAGTCAGAAGGTGAGGAAAAGGGGAAGGAAAGGGGGAATGTGTCAGAGACTGCGTAAACAGCAATTACATCACATTCCACTCCCTTCAATCATTTTAGCTACCGCCCAGTAGCTAACTTTACAAGCAAATGTTCAGTTTCTCTCGGATTATAGGAATGCTTGTGTTATTTCCTTGACTGAGACTCGGCTTAAAGAACATGATTTAGACTCTGTTTTGGAAATAGAGGGCTTTGGTGTCCTGTTGAGATTGGACAGGGATGCCGCTGTAACTGGAAAAACTCTGGGTGGAGGTGTATGCATCTACGTCAACCAGCATTGGTGCAAGTCTGGGAGTTTCCACAAATATTCATCTCTGTTGTATATATCCACCCAAAGGCTAATGTGAAAAATGCATCCGATATTTTATGTAAAACAGTACATAGGTTGCAAAGCATTTCTCCTGATGCACCCAATATTGTGATGGGAGATTTTAATCACTGTAAAATGAACAAAACACTTAGCCATTTTTATCAATATGTGGACTGTCCTACCAGATGTGGGAAATATTTGGAATATTTGGCTTATTTGGCTCATTTTTGAGGGCCCCTTTTTGGCCTGTCTGACCATCATGTGGTTTATTTGGCCCCCGTTTATAAACCTGTCCTGAAAAGGGAAAAAACAGAGAAACGATTAGTTCCTGTGTGGTTGGAAGACTCAATTCAAGAGCTAATGGGATATCTTTAATGTACTGATTGGGAACTCTTTAAATCTGTATGTTTAGATGATCTCTCAGAGACTGTGACTAATTATATTGTATTTTGTGAAGGTCTGGTCATTAAAAAGAAACCTTGTATAGTATTTCCGAACAACAAACCATGGATTACTAAACATGTTAAAAATGCGGTTAACCTGAGAAATATTTATTATAAACAAGGTGATGGTATTCGGTACAGAGAGGCCCATGAATTGGTGAGAAATGAGGTGAGATTAGCCAAACTGCAGTATAAGGAAAAGGTTTATAAGTGGGAATCTCATTTAGCTTGGGATGGAGTGAAGTTTATAATTGGAACTAAACAGAAGAATAAAAGTATTACTTTAGGTGGGAAATCTGATCATGAATTAGCAGATGATTTTAATTTATTTTATACACGCTTTGATATTCATGATTTTACATCTGAATTGTCGAAGTATGGTGGGAATATCGTGACTTCGGACACCTCTGTTAAATTTCAAATTAGTGAAGCTGATGTACGTAGCTGCTTTGGTCAGGTTAAAGTAAGGAAGTACTTTAAAACATTCTAATGTATTGTTGTCTTCTACTGGTGCCCCACAGGGTTGTGTTTTGTCCCCTCTCTTGTTTTCTTTATATACTGATGACTGTCAGAGTGTTTTTGAGGGGAGACACACTATTAAATTTGCAGATGATTCTGTGATTGTGTCTCTACTCACTGGGTCAGACAGGAGTCATGGTCCAGTGGTAGATCATTTTATTCAATGGTGTGATGTCTCATTTTTAAATATTAATGCTTCTAAAACGAAGGGATGTTCATTGACTTCTGTAAGAAGAATATTGTACCTGTGCTGCCTGTTGCTATTAAGGGGCATCAGGTAGAATTGGTCAAGGAGTACAAATACTTAGGCACTGTTTGATGATAAACTAACATTTGAGGCCAACACTGATGTGATTAGAGGGAAAGCTCTTCAACGTATGTATTTTTTAAGGAAACTTCGAACTTTTCAGGTGGATGTTTCCTTTATGAAGATACTTGATTTTTACTTGTTTTATTGAATCTATTGTAAGCTTTTATGTTATTTGTTGGTACGGCAATTTGATTGTAAAGAGTAGGGGAAAGTTGAACAGTATAGTTAAAATATGCAGTAAGATAGTTGGGACTGATTTAAGGACTATCACACAAATTTATGAACATAAGGGGACTAAGAAGTGCCAGTTAGTCCTGTCTGGTGTCACCCATCCATTGTGTGATGAATTCCAATTGCTTCCTTCTGGTCGAAGATTTAAACTCCCTTTGTGCAAATCAAACAGGAATTCCTTTGTACCTGCAGCAATTAGGTTTTTAAATGATTTATTATAAATGTTTTGTGTTGTGTGGCTGCTGTATGTGTATGTATACTGCTGTCTACATAAAGAATTGCCTTTTTAAGGACAATAAACTTAACCTAACCTAACTACACACACACACACACACACACACACACACACACGCGCGCGCGCGCACACAATGAGAGCAGTTTCTTAGAGAGTAAAAAGGCAGACTAAAGCCATATTCAACTTATTTTCCAACATGCATAAATGTACCTTTGATAAATAATTATTCAAGAAATATTATAATTAACATTTTTATGAGGGCCATTGTAGATCTGCAATCCACTCCTTCAAAACGATGTGAATTTTTTAAATAACATAAACCATTCATGGGCTTTCTACTACACATTTCAGTAAGAGACATAATTTACGTTATATTAAGCCATACAAGTCCTAATACAGGGATGTCTTTAAAGAGGCAAATAAACACAGGAAGTGCTCGTAATACCAAATTTCAGGCATTGCTCAAAAAGTACAAGCTAGACTGGAGATTAAGTAAAGAGAAGCAAAGGGTTTTTTTAGTTTTTTTTTTTTTTTTTTTTAGGATGAAGTCAGATGGTGACAAAAGAGATGAGTTTTCAGCTGTTGATTGAAAATTGTCAGCGAATCAGCATTCTGGATTGGGGTGCGTAGATCATTCCACCAGCCAGGAACAGTGAACGAAAATGTTCTGGAAAGTGAGTTTGTGTCTCTCTGTCATGGTACCACAAGGCGTCGCTCATTAGTAGATCTCAGACTTCTGGAGGGGATGTAGATTCGTAATAGTGATAGTGAGTGGAGCCGCAAAAAATAGAGAGAGAAAGAGAGAGAGAGAGAGAGAGAGAGAGAGAGAGAGAGAGAGAGAGAAATAACTAAACTATATACATATAAAAATAAACTATATAAAATGCAAAACAAAACAAAGCAAAAACAGTCTGTTCACCTACTTGTTCCGGTATCTGACGTGTCAACTGCAGCAGTGAAGACTAAGAACAGGAAGATATGGTCTAAAATAGAAAGGAAGCACTTCACTTAAAAAAGACACAGCTGAAGAGGAAATAACAGGCAGCTCTGTTTGGATCAAGCATTTGTGTGCATATCAAGTTATTTATTCAGTGTCATTCTAAGAATTTATGTTTTTATTTCAATTATTTATGTATGCTGCTGTTGGATTTGAATGCACTGACCCACATTATATTTATGCCATTAATTGCTTATAGCAGCCAAGAAAGCGTCTGGTGTAATACTAAGTGTTTCGTTTAGCTGTCAGTCTGTGCATTTTCAAAAACAATCAAACTAGACCTGTGTCTCTCATTTGACCGTTTATGAAGGATTCAGTATTTTATATAACCCTAAAGCTGTTTTGTGAGATCATCAACTGTGAGATTTATTAAAAGCAGAACAAAAATAAACTCTTCACCTAAATTTAAACTAAATTTACACACACTAAATGGTCTGTCAGAGACCAAACCACATTTCTAAAGAAAACTTACCACATGTTTCAGTCTGACTCAGACGATGAGCTGCTACCCCCACAATGTGAAATGGCAGATGATATTAAAAGGATAGCTCACCCAAAAATGAAAAACAAACAAAAAAAAAAAGTGATAATTTACTTACTCATGCGGTTCCAAACCTGCATGGACTTCTTTCTTCATATAAACACACACAAACACACACAAAACTATATTTTGAAGAAAGTTAGAAACCCAATAGTTGTTGTTCCCCATTGGAAAAATAAACAAAGTGAAAGTCAATGGCTACCGGCAACTGTTTGGTAACCAACATTCTTTAAAATATCTTCTTTTGTACATATTCAGTGTTAAATGATGGAACTAAGAATGTCTACAATTATAAAGTCTTAAAAAGAGCCAGACAAGCATTTTTTTTTTTTTTTAATAACAATATATAATTTGCAAATAGCCTCCACCCACTGTAGGAGGGTCAAGCGCTTTCATGGGAGAATTCACACAGAAGTTCAATAGCTTTTACTTTTCACAACTGAAGAAAATGTTTCACGTGTTTGTTTTGTTCTGTTTGTGTTGGTGGCATTTGATTGGTAAGTTATAAATATATGTTTTGGGATGTTTTTTTGGCTTAATATCAGTAACATTCTTCGCAGATGTCATGGAAAATAATGGAAATTGATATAGTGAATGTAACTTCAATTTCAAGGTTTACAAACTTGAAACCTTTACACATTTAGTTACAAATTATAGCTGATTTTAGGCTTTGTAAACCACCAGACGCCTTAATCTGTGTAAAATCTATTTGTTCATCAGGTGTGTTTAGTGAGTCAGTGTCAGTGACGGAGGGAGATTCTGTCACTTTAAACACTGATGTTACTGAAGTACAACAAGCTGATGACGTACTGTGGGAATTTGGAGCTGAAGAGTCTCTTATAGCTAAAATTAAAAAACAACAGCGAATCTTCTCCACATTTGATGGTCCTGATGGGAGATTCAGAGACAGACTGAAGCTGGACAGTCAGACTGGATCTCTGACCATCACAGACATCACAACTCAACACGCTGGACTCTATACAGTAGATATATCTGGAGAGAAACTGTCATTTCAAACATTCAGTGTTTCTGTTTATGGTGAGTAAAGATCATTTGTGGCATTCAATGCTACAAATACTGTCGGTTGAGTTTAACTGGTAGCTTTTCCTGAAACCAGAATATTCCTATAATAACTATTGAGGTGTCTCATCATTTTGTAGTTTGAAATGACAGAAACACTCCAAAAATAAGATTGTAGACTAGATTTCTCTTTATTCTCTCATGTTTTCAGCTCGTCTGTCTGTTCCTGTCATCAGCAGTAACTCTTCACAATGTTCTTCATCTTCATCATCATCACAGCAGAATTGTTCATTGTTGTGTTCAGTGGTGAATGTGAGTCATGTGACTCTCTCCTGGTACAAAGGAAACAGTTTATTGTCCAGCATCAGTGTGTCTGATCTCAGCATCAGTCTCTCTCTACCTCTGGAGGTGGAATATCAGGATAACAACACCTACAGCTGTGTGCTCAACAATCCCATCAGCAACCAGACCACACATCTGGACATCAGTCAACTCTGTCAGCCTTGTGCAGGTACAGCAGAGCTGACATTAACATTGATTTACTCTCAGTTATACAGTGCTGTTGTTTGATAGAGTTTGTTGTAGATCATACGGACAGATTCAGTCGCACTAATGGCTCATTTTGTTCATTACAGATCAGGGCCTACCTTTATTGTACATTGTGCTGATTTCTGTTGCTGCTGGATCTCTGTTGATTGTAGCTGCAGTCGTGAGGTGCTGCTGCAAACAGAGAAAAATAGGTCAGAAAAGCAAGCAATCAATGCCTATGTTGAAATATGGGTAACACTTTATAATAACTGCATAATATGAATCGTTAGTTAATCATTAGTAAATAGTCAATTCATTATTTATAAAGCATTGTTCCAACATTAATAGGCATTAGTAAGCAGTTTATAAATGCAGCTATAAATGTTTTGTTCTTGAGCATATCTATAATGTTTAATAATTGTATTTTCATACTTTATTAATGATCAATTTATCATTTCTAAATTATTACGTTATTTACAAACCAGTTATTTAGGAGTTGTCAGTGGTTCATAAGATCATTTAGAAAGTGTAAGTAAATTATTAATAAACTATTTAAATGTACATTTATAAATCTTATTATTTAGACACGATAATAGTTGCTCAGTGTGTTAATAAATGCTTTATTAACACATATTCCTGCTGTAATTCATGGTTAAGTCAGGTAGTTATAAAACATTTAGTAGTTGCCAGCCATCTATTTTTGTGAGCTCATCTAAAGTGAGGACTATTCATACCTTGTAAAGCATTTACAAAGCAGATTTAAAGACTCATTTATCTTCCAAACAGACAAGTTAAACAAACATAACACCGAGGGATACAGATCACAGAAATATTTTTTCAAGATGCAAAAATGAAACTGTACAACTGTACAACTAAAAAGAAAAATTAAAGTGTACAGTTGGACAGTTTCATTTTTTTTTCATCTTGAAATAAATATTTTTGAGTTCTCTATCCCTCTGTGTTGTGTTTGTTTATTTCTTTCTGTTAGGAAGATAACTGAGCCTTTAAATCTCCTTTGTAATAGATATGCTTATAAATCAAGAACAAGGCATTTAAAGCTGTATTTACAAACTGCTTACTAACGACTATTAATGTTGGGACAATGCTTTATAAAGGATGAACTGACTATTTACTAATGCTTACCTAATGATTCATAGCGTGCAGTTATTATAAAGTGTTACCGAAATATGTATTGCTTTTAAGGCATATATTTAAATATCAGATTGAAAGCGTTGTTGTTTTAACATGACTGTGATTTCTGTTAATGCAGTCGTGATCCACGAGATATACAATAATGATTTTACACCGCCTAAACCGAAACCGCGAAAAACAGTAAGATCATTCATTACTGTGTTGCAAGATAATGTTGCAGTCTCATTAAAGCTTGATGATTGAAGTTTTGTGTGTAATATGACCAGTGATGGGAATAACGGTGTTATAAATAAACGGTGTTACTAATGGTATTATTTTTTCAGTAACGAGTAATCAAACGAATTACTGTTTCCCCCGTTACAACGCCGTTACCGTTACTGATAATAAAATGCGGCGTTACTATAATTTATTAGAATATTATTATAATTACATTTTTCAGTTCATCTGAATGGATGCTCAGTGTAGCTGTATTTGATGTAGGCTACCGTAAACTCTAGTGTGAAGGTGCATGACTCGCCGTCGCTTTGTCTCACACACACACGCAAAGAAAGATACAGAGTGAGAGAGTCTTACATAACATGCGGAACTGACGCGCTACATGTAAATGATATTCTTTGTTGTATTTTCCTGTCAAAATAACGGAGTTCCTTTGGAATTCTTCAGCTATTAAGAACTGCCCGGTTCTCTGATAGTGGGCGGGACTAATGCGCAAACAACAATGGCCCTGTCCCAAATGGCACCCTCACGGTCTTCCTCTGAGTCTGCACTTTCGTGACGCAATGCCGCAGACTGTCGGGTAGAAGTCTGTTCTGTTTGGGACAGGGCCAATCTCATTGGCAAGCACTCCCCTATTATCAAAGCCACTAGAAGGCAAGCCTGCAACCATTAGCTTAAAAAGCGTAACAGCTAAAGCTAACGCTTTCGGTCTGGCAGTATGTGGGAAAGGAGACCAGAGGCCATTTTTTTTAATGGTTGTCAGTGGAGGAGAGGCTTCACTACGCAGAATAAACAGCTTTTTAGAGGAAACAGCTCACCATTTAATGAATCGACAGCCTACACTAAACAATACTTTTGGATTCAACTATTTTTAGAGATTACATCGAAACAATGCCGTTTTATAAGAGAAGTCACAGATGTTTTGTGACAGGTGGGATTCAGCTTACGACCCTTTTCATTAATTCCTATGGTATCCGTAACGGCGACTGAGTGTCGCACAACTCTGACTGAAATTCAATGACGTCAAGGCTGTAATGTGATTGGTTAGTAAGGAACACGTGATCCAAGTTAGCCGTTACGCTTTCTCCAGTAGTAAGTAACACATACCTTCTCATCTCACTACAGTAAGAAAATCTATGCCTATTATTGTCCCTGTTTTGATTTCGGCAAATCAGTTCGAGCGAATGCAGACAGCGTGATTAATATTCATGAACCCAGCAGCTCATTAATCCTTAGTGCGTTTTATATTGTTATCAGTAGTAGAATTCGTAGTAGTTTTGTTATCTTATCGGTATTATTTTCATTTTTTTCCCCTTTTTTTTATAGAAACAATAATTGACAAACAATATCTTAAGCACCACCACCAGCCTAAGTTCAGTCAACATGACAAATATGCATTGATACAAGTAACACAATGATGTAACTCAGTTAGTTGTGGGAAGTAACTAGTAACTATAACTAATTACTTTTGTAAAGTAACGTGCCCAACACTGAATATGACAGACAGTGAACAGATGTGGGTGGTCAGACTTGATAATATTACCTTCAGTAGGGACCAGTTCGAAAAAAAAATCATACTTTTATGCTATTTACACCACTGTTTGCATCTGTAAATATTAACATAAAGTATTTTCGTAAATTAATTTGCATCAAGCTAGATTTAATATCATGCAGTAAAGTGTTGTATTTCTCCTCAATAATAATAAAACTCTATTATTACTGATGATGAAATTATTATTTATTGTCTTAATTTACTCAAAGTACTCACAGTAAGCTTAACTCACAATTAACATTCAGTGCATCTTCTCTTTTTAGTTTCTGTGTTGCACCATCCTTTGTGTTTCCCGGAAAAAAGTAAGTAATCTCCAAAAAAGTGAGTAAGTGGGTTAAAATAGTACACTTCCGTTTTTGCCGTGGTCGGGGAGACTAAATAAGAAATTGTGCCTTTAGACACTCTTCTGCTTTTTATTTACCACCGAGTTTTTAGTGTCTAAGCTGTGTTCAGATGTGAATGATCAGTCGTACCCACGTACACTCTCTAGCTTAAAATTGGAAGAAAAGGACCCTGTGTTCCATTCGGAAGGGCTCATCCCTGTGCCCTAATCCATTCAAAGTGTTTACCCTCCGGAGTGAGAGCTTAGAAGGGTTGAAGGGTGTAGGGGACCAAACAACTGTCGGTGCGTTCCAAACAGGATATAATCGCCCTCCGAAGTGCACTTTAGAGTGAAAACAATCATGGCTGCCATATTGAAGTGTCGTTCCAAACCGAAGTGCTTTAAACTAGCCACTTCAAAGGGCCCTTCAGAATGAAGGATTTCGAAGGGTACAGCTGATGGACACTTCGGGGCCCCCGTGATTCTTTCCGCAGATTCTTTGCATGTGCATGATGACGGCACCTCTGTGTGGGCACAGGATGATGACGCAGAAGGGCACTTCAAGAAACAGTTGTTTGGTCCCCTACACCCTTCAGCCCTTCGAAGCTCTCACTCTAGAGGGTAAACGCTTTGAATGGATTAGGACATGGGGATGAGCAAATACTGAACAAATATATTTGGATACACACTCGTTTACAATATCGTTTACATTTGCTGCAACTAAACTAGAACACGGTGTTACATTTTTAATAGTGCTGGGCAACGATTAATCGCGATTAATCACATCCAAAATAAAAGTTTTTGTTTATATAATATATGTGTGTGTACTGTGTATATTTATTATGTATATAAAGACACACACATACAGTATATATTTTGAAAATATTTAGGTGTATTTACATGTATATATATTTATATTAATATAATTTATGTGATATATAAATATATTTAATATATAAACATAACATATTTTTCTTAAATATATACATGCATGGGTGTGTATTCATATATACATAGTAAATAAACACAATACACACACATATATTATGTACACAAAAACTTTTATTTTGGATGCGATTAATCGCGATTAATCGTTGCCCAGCACTAATTTTTAATAACTTTTAGGACCACTATTTTGCAAGTAGTGCTCACTGCAGAGCTAGTGACATCCAGCACCCCTTCTCTGGACGTAACCTAGTCCAGCTCCACCCACTGGCTCTGCAGTCTTATTTTTGTGGTGTTTATACAATTATTTGTTTAACTCAAGTTGATATTCATTCTGAGTGAATTTAAAGCAAAATTATGTTATTGTTCTTTTTAAGTTTTTTTTTTTTGTTGTTAGCTGTCTCATCAGCAGGTTCCTGATTGAGTTTGTGTTTCCTTACAGAAATCAAAAGAGCCTGTGTATGCAAATATCGGGATAAATAATCAGCAATGATCAAATATATTTTAGAGCTCATACGGACCCCTGACTCACATGTTTTAGTTCACACTTATTCTCTGCCAGGATGTTTTTTTTTTTTTTTTTTTTTTTTTTGTCTATCTCTGTTTTGTTCTTGTTACATTTAAAGATTTTTTTTTTTTGCACATACACTCCTATACATTGATATTATGTATGAAATGTTGTTGCTCTGTTTCAGTTTAATTGTGTAGTTATCACAGCATGAGGAACTCATGTAAATATTGTTTTTTAGCTAATCACCCATGGAAATATACAATTGATCTCACCCTTCACCGTGTCCTGCCTCTATCACTGTCTACTCCTGGTTAAATAATCAATCATGTAAGCCAAACCATAATAAAAACAAACTCAACTAAACACAGAATACCTTTTAAAAAAATAGTTTTAACACACAGTTTTGTCCTGCAGGTGCAGGTCAGTAGGACAATTTTGACTCATATTGGTTTCATTTTTATTTATTGTACTGAGTGGCGCCATCTGGTGGGTTATGAATAACATCAGCTAAAAAAACATCAACAAGTCGTGTGTGTGTGTGTGTGTGTGTGTGTGTGTGTGTGTGTGTGTGTGTGTGTGTGTGTGTGTGTGTGTGTGTGCGCGTGTGTCTGTGTGATTACTTGCTGCAGCAAATAAAAATCAAGTGAAAACTACTATGGTGTATAGCTGTTGAGATGTTTAATTTGACTGAAACTGAAACACATGCACATGATTTATTTGAATGAGTTACTAATATTTGTTTTTGCCTTGTTTTTGCAAGACTGTTTTTTCCCCTTTGCTATTTCTGTCTTTGTATTCCTGTTGGAGAAACCCTGTGGGAAATGTGTAAAAACTGTGCTGAGACTGATTCATTTACTGATCCCTAGTTGAACTTGACCTGAACTGTTTAGGCTACACTGAATTTATTTATTGTTCACTAAACTGACTCACATTATAGTTCTGAGTCAAATTGTTGATTCACATGAACTAAGGCTACGAATTCAGACTGCGACAAACTGAATCATTTTGTAAAGGTTTAAACCAGGGTTGTCTAGATTCAGTCTTGGGCTGCGTTCCACTCCATTGTTAGACACGCACTCCAAACTTCCTTAAGTACTTCCCTTCGGGGGAATCCCCGCTGCCATTTTGAATTCATTCCACTTTGTGGTGGACGAGGGAAGTTTATATGGACAGACCCACCCATGCAATGTAATCAGTCAAATCTATGCTGACACACTCCCAGACTGAAGACTCATTAACAACAAACCATGAAAAAGCAAACAGACCAAAAAAAAAAAAAAAACACCACCGTGTTACTGGTCATGCACATCGATTGTTTTAGGTAAAAACCTAATTTCATATGTAATAGAATTTGTAATTATTACCCATTTTTCAATGTCTGGCCAATAATATAATGGCACACAGTGTATTTCTGGTTTTTAGTTTCCCACCGTGGCTTCCAACGGGGCTGATGTGGAATTGCGTAGAAACTTCTGCTGTGATCTGATTGGTTGACTGAGTCCTGATAATATTTGTGGCCTCTTACTAATTAAGCCTCAGTCTCAAGAGCTATGTTTCCATCCAAAGATGCAAATTTAACTTATGCGCAAAACTGGAAATTCACATAAAACATTTGCGCATAAAGCACCGTTTCCATCCATCGTCACTTTCTGATAAACTGGCACTAAATATCACTAAGAAAAGATGGAGAAGCCACTGATAATAATCATTTTCATTAATGATAAATTAGTTGTGCCTCAGAGCAAGCAGATGAAGCACAATAAATGCTGTCATTGCCTTTGGCCTCATTTAAGACAATTATACAGAAATATTTTGACAGACTTTGCTCAGGCATTTCAGAACAAAATAAATAAATAAAATTCAGATGCTGTGCAACGAGATCAGTCCGCTGGTTATCCCGTCCCATTGTGCAAAGTAACATGACTTTTTTGATGCACATGGTGGAATTTATTCAGTAAATGGGTTTCCATTGTAGTTTATGCACATTTTTTCTTATTCTATATCTTACTCAATTGTACGCATTCATTTTTTTTTATTGCGCATTTTTAGAATATATGCACATCTTGGTGTTTTCCATCCAGCGTTGTTGTTGTTGTTGTTGTTGTTGTTGTTGTTTTTTATGCAGTATTCCAAAATGTGCATAAAAATAGTTGAATGGAAACTAATGTTTTTATTTAATAATGTGATTGTTTATACTGAAGTATGTTTAGTTTTCTTTTGTCTTTATTGGATTTGTTAAAGTTGATTCATGTATGATTTATGCTAATGTGTTTAGTATATACTAATTGTTTCTATTTGTTTATGGTTTGTCAGAAACCAACAATTACCAGCACTTGTTATCATGGGAAATGTCTACCACTGCATGTTGAGAAAATGAACTGGAAAAAAATTATATTGATGACTGAATGAGTTTTAAAGGGATAGTTCACCCAAACATGAAAATTCTGTCATTAATTACTCACCCTCATGTCATTCCAAACCCGTAAGACCTTCGTTCATGTTCAGAACACAAATTACGATATTTTTGGGGGACATCAGGGGTTGAACCGTAATTTTACGAAGCTACAAGATTACTTTTTGTGCGCAAAGAAAATAAAAACGGCGACTTTATTCAACAATTTGTCTTCTCTGCAGGCGCCATTTTGGAGACGTTGTTTCCGTTCAGAACTCAGCATCCACTTTCTTCTCTCTCAGAATACTCTTTAATGGTGTTTGTTTACAATGGTTTTCGAAACAGCGCCACCACTCTCGCCTTTTTGTGCAGCAGCAGCTGCTCTGGGCATGTGATTGAAGCTCAAATCTAATTGGACGGCCCATTTCATCACAGAGCAACAGGGAAAAAATCGACACATAGGACGAAAAAATAAAATCCTCTCTTTATCGCGCCGTGCATGATCGCACATAGTGTGAACATATTGTTTCGATTCAAAAGCATCATCGCGACAAACATTCACACCGAATTTTCATGTTCAGTGTGAAAAGACCTTAAAGGAAAACTCCACTTTTTTTTGGAAATAGGCTCATTCTCCAACTCCCCCAGAGTTAATAAGTTGAGTTTTACCGTTTTTGAATCCATTCAGCCGATCTCCGGGTCTGGCGATAGCACTTTTAGCATAGCTTAGCATAGATCATTGAATCCGATTAGACCAGTAGCATCGTGTTCAAAAATGACCAAAGAGTTTTGATAGTTTTCCTATTTAAAACTCGACTCCTCAGTAGTTATATCGTGTACTAAGACCGGCAGAAAATGAAAAGTTGCGATTTTCTAGGCCGATTTGGCCAGGAACTATACTCTCATTCCGGCGTAATAATCAAGGAACTTTGCTGCGGCAGCAGGCGCAGTGATATTACGTAGCGCCTGAAAGTAGTCCCCAGCTATATTATAACTAGTAGTTACCTAGCTGGGGACTAATTTCAGGCGCTGCGTAATATCACTGCACCTGCTGCGGCCATGTTACGGCAGCAAAGTTTCTTGATTATTACGCCGGAATGAGAGTATAGTTCTTAATCATATCGGTCTAGAAAATCGCAACTTTTCATTTTCTGCCGGTCTTAGTACACGATATAACTACAGAAGAGTCGAGTTTTAAATAGGACAAATATCGAAACTCTTTGGTCATTTTTGAACGCGATGCTACTGGTCTAATCGGATTCAATGATCTATGCTAAGCTATGCTAAAAGTGGTCTCGCCAGACCCGGAGATCGGCTGAATGGATTCAAAAATGGTAAAACTCAACTCATTAACTCTGGGGGAGTTGGAGAATGAGCCTATTTCCAAAAAAAGTGGAGTGTCCCTTTAAGAGTGAGAGATGGATACCTGACAGCCTGAGACACACAGCAGCATGTGGGAGGCTGTGTTCGAAATGGCATACTTGCTTACTGCTTACTGCTTACTGCCCAGTACACAGTGCATACTGCCTACTGTTTTTTAAAGAATAGTGTGTGAAACAGTATACAATAAGCAACAAATGTTTCAGAGTAGTATGCTTAATTGTCACATGACAGACACAAACATTAATTCAGCACAGCTGTCAAGGTTGTTACCTTACAAACAAACGTGCTAACTATTCTTTTTACAAAGGCTTGTTAAGAAGGCTTCATATTAGTAAACGATGCTATATTGACCAGTTGAACTCATTCATAATTGAAGAACTTTACATAGTCTATTGGACTGAACTGAATCAACACTGAGCTGTCTTTAACTGAACATTGATATTTTTGTTAGTTACACTAATTGGAAAAAGTGATATATTCTAGTTACACTAAGTGCAACTAATGATAAATTCTGTTTACACTAAAATAGCAGCATTTTCTTTAGCAACAAGTGTGTAAATAGTAGTTAGGTGGCAGATATTTATACTTCAGTACCGTAGTACATTATAAAACAGTGTGCAATAACTCATTGAGCGTAAATTATCATACATTTTATTTGATGAACGCCACTTTACTGGGACAACCTACCTACAGCTAAACAGTGGTATTATTAATGAGGCATTTAATTTCCACTTTTCAAATATTTCTGATCTGGTATGTGATGGGAAAAGGAGTTGCACGAGATTGACAAAAGGTAGACTCGAACTCGGATCGCTCGCATCAACAACACACATCTCGTGTCTATTACTCACTGCGCCACTGATACTATAGTAATACACGTGTCTTCTGCAGTGCTGTTTATCGCAGCCAGGCTTTGGTGGGTGGAGTTAATGTTAAAAGCCTCGGCTAACAAATTGGTCTATTTGTCATTAGAGTAAATACACTCGTTTCTTTTGCTTGACAGCGGAATTTAATTCTGTTTGCATAATTGAAATATTAACTTTATTTATATATTATATTACTGCAATATTAATATTAATATTTAATATCTTTGAAACAATGTATAAAGCGCTACAGAGATAAAGGTGACGTGATTTGACTTGATCGGAAAAGTGCCGTAGAGATTAAAGTACAATTTATGTCCTACTAATGATATTGTTTTTACATGCACAGCCATGGTTTGTAGTTTGATGTATATACGTACATATTCAAGTCTTACATTTATAACTATTCCCCGTCTCCAGTTCACTCACGCGTTTGAAGATGAAACGTCACGTGGAGCGCGTTGCGTTCTGGGAAACATCAAATTTCAGCAAATGTAGCAGGTAATCCGGGCATTTCATGCATACAGAAAACTCACATACTATTCACAGTATTCACGCAGCATACTGCGATAAAGCAGGAATTGTATGATAGTATGCCATTCGGAACACAGCTTCTGTACTGATTTCAGTGTACTTGAGTTATATTTAGCAGATTTTGGCAAATATAGTAGGTCATACGGGTATTTCGTGCATACAGAAAATTTGCATACTATGCGCAGCATACATACTGGATACTGCAGAAATAGTAAGAGTAGTATGATAGTATGGCATTTCGAACACACCCGGAGTTTCTACAGCAGAGCTCCAGAGACTCACACACCCTGTGCGGGGGTTTCCTGGTAACAGAATCCCAAATGACTATCCACCTTATTTTTCCCGTGGAAGTATGCCATTTTCTGTGAATGTGTGAGACTTCCGGTTCATTAGCCGCTATAGGGAAATAATGAGAAGAAGAACAATGTGCAGTAAATGGCAAAACTGTTTGCACTACAAACCATTATGTTCATAATACATTAAAATAATATGGTAAGGCAGCCCAGTTTGCAATATCAAGCAGCAAAACGAGCTGTATGGTACAGCTAAAAATAGCTGGATGCTAATGACTCCGGAAGCCAGACACATTAAATGTAGAAATGGTCACACCCGCTCTTCTCGGGAAAAATAAGGTGGTTAATGCTTTGGCTCAGCTGGCCAGAGATAGGGAAACATTCTTACCCTACAGGGAGACACACCTCAGTTTTCAGTCTTTCTCGTAATATAAGTGACTGCTGTGAAATTGAGACCATTTCACCAGTCGCACAGAGACCTTTAGAACAATGCTAATACATGAAGGGGACTACAACAGGGTCACTAGATACATGATATGTGGTATATTATTTCTTAGTGAGCTTTCAGTGAGGGAGAGGGGAGAGGTTTGGGCATAATGGTGTCATTTACTCTCTTGGAGATCTTTCCTCCAGATTAGTTTTATCTCCAGTCTGCGGTTCTGGTGTTTATGATGGTCAGAGATCCAGTCTGATGATCCAACATCCGTCTGTCTCTGGATGTCCCATTACCATCTTTACATTAGACATCTGTACAGATCTTACTGTGATGTGCACTAGTAATGTGAATGTCATTAAAATACCACATTATCACAATTTTTAGTATTTTTTTTTTTTTATTTACAGTACTTTTTAAGTACTATATCGGACAGTCATAAACACACCCCTCTCTAACAGCTTCGGGCCCCTCTGTCACAACCTTCAGTCCCGTGTTGTTTGTTTGGAGTGATCAGATGACTGGAGTTCCCAGCATTACACAGATGAATATCAGAAGCCTTACTGCTTGAATCTCACATGTAAATAACATGTTTTCATTTACCTTTTATGCATTTAACAGATGTTTTTATGTGACTCACTTAAAGGTATTTTCATCAGCTCATGAACTGCTGTACCGTTTTTTTTTACCCATCGTTCCTTCACGCTCATTGATGTTTTTGCCAAATGATTCATATGATGTATACAAAACGTAGGGTTAGGCCTACACATTACATTGTCACAAAAAAGATCTCTGGGATTACAATAAAAATAAATAAATAAAAAATGAAAATTCTTAACCCTTTTATATAAATAGTTATCTCTTCCAATTGACAATCAGCTGGCAGAGCAGCCAAATCCAGAAAGTCAGTCTACCCCACCAAACACAGTTTGTATTCTTCAACATCACTTTGGAATAAAGGTTTTTTCGTTTATTAATCTCGTTACATGATTATGTACTGAATTGCAAACTGAGAGCTAAATTAAGAGCTTAGACTAATCTGAACTAAGTAAAGAAAGGATTTTGCATTGACCGATAGCTTGCTCAATCAATATAAAGTCTATACTGCAGTCAGTATGCATACTATAATAGAGCGCCATCTAGTGGACTAACTATTTATTTTTCTATTTATTTATCCTACTATTTATTTTTCTTTTGCTTACATAAGGAACTCTGTTAGCGAAGAGTCATTGTTTAGTGTCATGGCTGAAGGGATGTCAAAATGAAAGGGACTGCTAGAGACTTGTAATATTCAAAAATTAAAAGTGCAAATTGATTTCTCAGAAAGAGAGGAACTTTTTTTTTTTTACTTGCTTTTTAAACTCTAAATAGCTTTTGGTCCATTAGATCATCCATAATAAGATCCTGAACATGTGGAACATGAGGCTGCCATAACAATTTCATAACTCTTGTGTGCTTTATATTTTTTTCTGTTCTTCCTTGTCATTCGTTGATAATCTTCACTTTTTTTTTTGCTTCGCTTCAGCTAGTATTTGTGCATTTTGGGGGCAAAGCACTTAAGGAAGTGTTGATTTTGGGTTGATTTCAAATGTGACGATCTAATAAAACACTTAATTTATTTGGGAGTTATTTGTGTTTTTACATACTGTACATGTTGTGTTGCATCTTTTAAAGATCAATTTCAAACAATAAATCTTATATTGCTTATATTTTTTATTCTAAGCTCATGCTCATCTGCCGTTTTAAATTCTCAGGATCAATATAGCAGGATCATTTTTTTGTTCATCAACTGGAAAAAAAGGGATTTGAAAGATATTGTTTCTATGTGCCTTTATTGTTATAGCTGTGGTGTAGACTCTGCTGTTCCTTAATTATTTATCTTTATCGTTATCGTCCTTGGTGTGAACGGGGATTAAGGTTCATCAAGTTCAAATGTCAATTGACCGTTCGCAAAGAGCTTGAATGACAGGAGATCTGACCTATCATAATACCAAATCCGCCATCTTGTCCAGCAAACAAATCAGACAGGAGAGAAGATTACAGTAACTTCGGTGGTCTTAAACTTGAAAAATGTTGTGTATTCACATCTTTCTGCAGTTGTGATGTTCATTCATGTTTATTTTGTGCTTTAACTAAATATGACGACCGGTTCACGTGTGCTGCTTGAACTGAGGCAATACGATGATCTGTTATGACACATTAAAGAGCCACAAAACAGTATTTTTTGTTCACTATTTCTTTTAAAAATGACAATATTTGAAAGCTGAGACCATGTTTCATACCGTAGTCAATACAAAATTATTGCTAGGGACAACTGGACATCATTACAATATAAGTCAGACACTGAAGTGAGTGGTTTTTGTCACGCTTTTGAGGAAGATTCATTCACTTGTATTGGCAATGTACCCACACAGAAAGTTTGGTCAGTTTTTACAGTTTCAACGATATTTTTTCTGGATTGTTTGAGTACTTAAGTCGCTGGGGTATATTTGTAGAAATAACCAAAAATAAACTGTATGGGTCAAAATTATCCATTTTTCTTTTATGCCAAAAATCATTAGGATATTAAGTAAAGATCATGTTCCATGAAGATATTTTGTAAATTTCTTACCGTAAAAATATCAAAACTTCATTTTTTGATTAGTAATATGCATTGCTAAGAACTTCATTTGGACAACTTTAAAGGTGATTTTCTCAATATTTAGATTTTTTTGCACCCTCAGATTCCAGATTTCCAAATAGTTGTATATCAGCCAAATATTGTCCGATCCTAACAAACCATACATCAACGGAAAGCTTATTTATTCAAAAATTGAGACTTAAGACTGGTTTTGTGGTCCAGGGTCACATTTGCGTTTCCTGCTAGCCACATTCCACATGCATAAACACAAATCTTCCTCTAAACCTCTCTTTTCTTTATTCAGAGTTGATCTAGACAAACTACCCAGAGCTCAGTTAATCCTAAAACAATGAAAACTGTATCTTTATATTCATGTGTCCTCTAAAAGTGTAAATGTATTATTAATATTATTGGTTAACCTGGCAACATATCCCTTGTGAAAATTAACTATGGTTTTACTAAATAAAAAAAAAGGTTGCCATAGTTAAACCCTGGAAACCACAAATGAACTATATATGGTTTTGCTACACTAACCATGGTATTTGTATTAAAACTGTGGTCATAAAAAACAACAACGTCAACATACATTGAACTTAGTGTAAATAGCATATCGCTAAGAAAATACTGCTAATTTCACTTAGTGTAAAGAGAATCCACTGCTAGTGTAAATAGCATCTAATGCTAAGAAAATATGCCCACGTAGTCTAAATAGCTGCCAAATATTTATATAAAGAAGGAAAAACATTGCTCAGCCTTGCTTTACTTTTTTAGAAACATTTGAATTTTCTTTCTGTGTAATTCATCACATCTGTTACAGCATCATAACCAACCATTAAAAAAGATTAATAAAAGGAATCTAATGAAAAATGATTAATAAATCAATTAATGATACATTGATGAAAAGAAGCGTGTCTTATTTGGCAGTTTTTAGGATTAGTTTTAGGAGTCTGTAAAGCTGTTCTGTGTAGATGGAAATTCAGGCCGTGAGGTTCACGAAAGCAGGACAGGAAGAAGCCCTTCACTTACAAACCAAACACACATCAAACAAAAGGTCGTTCTCTTGCAGAAGCTGCTCGTCTACCCAACACATCAAACCGGATTTCTGAAGAAAACCAGACCGCAGCAGGTTTCAATTTGACTCGAATGTTGAGATGCTTGTGTCACACTTAAGACGTCAGTGAGAGATGGCAGATATTCTTTAGCATTTACAAAAATATAATGATTATGAAGATTTAGCATTGCATTTAGGATGACAAATTTAATTTTCCACTCTCTTTTTCATATTTGACAAACTATTTTTCAGAAACCATCAAAGTTAAAAAAATCTAAACTTAAATTTCCAAATGTAAAAAAATTAATTAAATTTAATTAAAATATTGTATATCTAATAAAGATTTTTGTTTTTCACACACACACACACACACACACACACACACACACACACACACACACACACACACACACACACACACACACACACACACACACACACACACATAATATATGCTATATGCATATACTGAACATACACACACAATCATAGCATGCGTTCAGAGTGCGTATGAACTGGTAGGATGGTCAAACTCTGTCGAAGGAGGATTCAGCAGGTAGTCTTATTAGATCAGAGTCGCTGAACAACTCAAGAAGTTTATTTTATTCGCAGCACTACTGAAGAAAATGTTTCACATTCTTGTTTTATTCTGTTTGCGCGGCCTAATTGGTAAGTTACACATGCATTTTTACAGCTTCGTTTATTTTCATTTTGGAAAAAAAAGTAACGAGCCTGTTACAAATGAGTCAAATATAAAAATATGAAGATACTAAAGATGTCTAGCAGAATTAAACGTAGTTTTACCCAATGAACTTGTCATGAACTGTCACCTATTTATTTTAAAACATAAAACATGAAATTATTGATTCACACATATCTGTCTGTTCATATGTCAACTTTCATTTTGTTTGGTGTCTTTGCTGCAGGTGGAAAAATGATTTCAGGGTTTCTAAACCAACAAGAGCATTAATCTGTGTAAAATCCGTTTGTTCATCAGGTGTGTTTAGTGAGTCGGTGTCAGTGACGGAGGGAGATTCTGTCACTTTATACACTAATGTTACTGAAGTACATGGAGATGAAATAATGTGGAATTTTGGAGCTGAAAAAACTATGATAGCTGAATACAACAGAGCTTTTGGAATCTGCTTCACATTTGATGGTCCTGATGGGAGATTCAGAGGCAGACTGAAGCTGGACAATCAGACTGGATCTCTGACCATCACAAACATCACAACTCAACATGCTGGACTTTATGAACTACAGATAAGTGGACTGGGACTGTCACCAAAAAAATTCAATCATACAATTTCTGTCTATGGTGAGTTGAGAGCTAATTTGTTGAGAGTTCACAAATTCTCAAAATTTTGGTTCAAATAATTATGGACATTATTTGTGGCATAAGGTTGCTTACCACATAAATTATTTTGTCTCGTTAAGAAAAGAAAAAAAGAACCAAGGTTACGGCGAGCAGCTTACAATGGATGTCAATGAGGTTTTTTAAGGACTTAAAAGAACTGTATTATTTGAGCTGTAAAGCTGTTTAAATCAGATGTTTTTGTACAGTTGTTTTTGGGTTTATGGTGTTGTTGTCAAGCGACTAAGTTGTAAAATTAGACATAACGTTACACATTTTAGTTTAACATTTTAATATTTAAAGATTGACCCCATTGACTTGCATCGTAAGTACCTCACTGTAACTTAATTAACTAAACAGGTTAGTTGGTTAGTTAGACAAAAACTGTAACTTTTTGTCACCATTATGCAACCAATGCTGATGATTGACTTTAACTTCTTTTTATGTTTTTGCTCATTCATGTTTCCAGCTCGTCTGCCCAGTCCTAACATTACCAGAGATTCTTCACAACCTCTTTCACCATCATCTTCATCTTCATCATCACAGCAGAATTGTTCATTGTTGTGTTCAGTGGTGAATGTGAGTCATGTGACTCTCTCCTGGTACAAAGGAAACAGTTTATTGTCCAGCATCAGTGTGTCTGATCTCAGCATCAGTCTCTCTCTACCTCTGGAGGTGGAATATCAGGATAAAAACACCTACAGCTGTGTGCTCAACAATCCCATCAGCAACCAGACCACACATCTGGACATCTGTGAACTTTGTTGGCCGTGTTTAGGTATGTTGGTTCTGATATTAACGCTGACTTGCTCAGCTGATTTCTCAGTTATACAGTGCTGATGTTTCACAGTGTTTGTTGTAGGTCAGGCTCACAGATTCACTCACACTAATGGCTCATTTTGTTCATCACAGATCAGGAGCTACCTTCATTTAACATAGCGTTGGTTTCTGCTGCTGGAGCTCTGTTGATTGCAGCTGCAGTCGTGATGTGCTGCATCTGCAAGAAATGTAGAAAATTTGACAGAAAAGGCAAGTGTTTCCAACTGCTTTTAAACAAGTTATACGACAAATATAATCTAAATATTTTAATCAATTATTAGAAAAAATTACAGTAAAAAACATTTTAAAAAATGCAGTTATTTTTAATTATTTGTGTTTTAATACATACAGAAAATTTTTAACACATATGTTGTAAGGAAACAGATATAGTTAGGATTGAGTCTAGTTGTTTAATGCAACCATTGCATTGATTATTATTTGAACAGTTCAGACGAGTGAAGAAATGATCACTTATGCTGATCCATCATTCAACAAAAGAAAAGCACATTCGGTAAGATCATTTAATCTGTATTTAGTCTTTACGTCAGTTCATACTGTATGTGTAAAAGCCATAAGATTGACTTTCAATGTGAATAACACTCATATATGTAGAGGTACTTTTTCCTAAAGTAAATTAAAAGTGCAGCAAGACACTTTGCAGCAAGATGCCACATAACAGACCACATAACTCGCAGGCTAGAAATTCTCGTGTGAAATTCTTCATGTGAACTTTCCGTAACAATTTCCGTATAATGCTATGATGGTACTCGAGGGTACTAATATGTACTCTTTAGGCACAAAGAAGGTAAAAAAGTGTCCCTTTGAAAGTATTGTGCTAGTGACAAACTATTGTACCCCTTATTTTTATTTGTTTTTTTTTTTAGAGATAAACGATTTTGGTGATGTTGCATCACCACTTGATGTCCAATGTAAAATCTGAAGCAAAATCACTGAGAATCAGCCTCATATTATCTTAGCAGTAGAGGGAAGATTTTATGAATGCCACATTTCTACTTCTATAATTTATTTTATTTTAGTTTATTTTTTTACAGAAATTCGAAGAGGAGACTCATGTTGAGTATGCATCTGTCACCATGAGAAGATGATCAAACTCTTTCTAAGTACCGGATCCTGCTGTACGATCACTAAAAGTTCTGTATTAAGTCTATTGTTGAGTTTTGGTGAGAATCACCACATGCACCACATGCAACCCACAAGACTTTTTCATCTTCAGAAAAAAAGAAAAAAAAATAGGTAATTTTTAATGTTCTATTACCTTTTTTTTGTCCATCCATTAAAAGTCTATTTTGTAGCTTCAAAAAGTAAATAAACACTTGCTTGATGTACAGAAATGATCATCAATTCTTCTTGCACATTTTATATTTGATGAGCTCTATGAACGTACGTTAATAAATGTTTATATGTGAATAAAAGCCCAATGTCTTTATAAACTTTTTGAAGCTTGAATAGATTGGTTGTGTGGACTTGAAATAATGGACGGAAAATGATGAGAGAAAATTAAACACACCTTCATGAGTGTTCTGGAGATGAACAAGTTTTATGGGTTTGGAATGACGTTGGGGTGAGTATGTGATGACAGAAATTCATTTTTGGGTGAACTATCCCCTTAAAGTCTCAAAGCTATGTGTGTAATTCTCCAAGTGCAAAACATAGATGCAAAATACTCATCAAAAATAGTCAGAGTGAACCCTGCTTCATTCTGTACAGACATATTATCTGTTGAGTGGAGTTTGTGCGTGAGAATGTGCCTACTGTTGGACGTTTGTGGTTGATGTTTGTTTATGAGGTGTCTGTAGCATGTCTATGAATAGCGTGTGGTTGTAGGTGTGTTTTTTTCCATTCCTACCCAGGATACTCACAGTTTGACTTCTACTTTACAAAAACAACTTACAAACAATGGTGTTTTACAGTATTTATTTCATAAAACAGTTCAATAAACAGTTAATAGCTAACAAAGTTAATATCTACAGTTGATAAATAAGTGAATATTTACTGACAGTAAACCTACTGCCAATGTTTTATATATATATATATATATATATATATATATATATATATATATATATATATAATTAATTGTTATTGTTCATCAATTCATTCTTACTCAAGTTTCCCCAAAGCATTTGTGCTAAATCATTGTTTGTTTCACAACACCCAAGGACAAAAAGTCCACAATTAAACTTATTAAACGCAATTCAACAAATATGCAGATAGTACGGTGTGAATGGTATTTTGTGATGTGGTTACTATTGGGTGCTTTTGGTGGTTGGTTGTTTATTGTTCAGAAGAGCCCACCTTAAGTCCGCATGTTGCTTCTGATGAACTAGGGCTGTCACGATATTAGATTTTTCATATCATGGTTATTGTGGCCATAAGAATCCACGATAATGATATATATCGCGATATCTATAGAAACCTTGGGGGGGGGGGGGGTATCAGTCAAATTATTTTTTACTTTGTTTATCGAGTTTTTCTTTTTCACCCAACGGACATAAAGATACTGATAAACACAGGGTACACACTTTCTCTGACTTCTTTGGAGCTCCTATGAAATAACAAGAGAGAAAACACTGTCAAGTTCAACGGTTTGATGAATAAATATTAATGGTTACACTTTACAATAAGATGTCATTTGTTAACATTAGTTAATGTATTAACTAACATAAACGAAACAATGAAGAACACATTACACAATTTATTCATCTTTGTTAATAAAAACGCAGTCGTTTATTGATCATGTTAGTTCACAGTGCATTAATGTTTACAAAAACGACTTGTGATTTTAATAATTCATTAGTAAATGCTGAAATTAACATGAACTAAGATTAATAAAAGTATTGTTCATTCTTATTTCATGTTAACTAACGTAATTAACTAATGTTAACTAATGAACCTTATTGTAAAGTGTTGCCATATTAACATCTGAACTGATACTTTAACCTGTTAACTTGTATACCTGTGTTTTAAGCATCTTCAACCTATAGTTACGCCGGCGCCACTGAAGTCGGGCAGTAAGAGCGCTGCTAATAGACGAGTAAAGAAAACACGGTACTTATTAAAATAATCACCCTTTCCTTAAATATATGAACACAGAAAACCTCTGTTAACAGGTTAATGTATCATTTTCCATTCTATGACTAATAAAATAATTGCAACTTACTCTGTAACTGAACATGGCTTTCCTCAGAATAGCTGCGAGCGCTGCGTCGTCTTCTTGTTTGACAGGTGTCAGGGTTAAGGCGCAATACTGCCACCTAGAGGTAAACCAGGTACTGGCGCTGGAGTATTTACAATGTGTTATCATAAGAGTACTGTTCATTTTAAATATTGCGGTTTTCTCCAATACCGGTATATCGTCACACACTAAATTAGCACGGTATCGATAATTGTTGCTTTGAATATCACGGTTATTGTCAATACCGGTATATCGTGACACCCCTATGATGAACATTTGCATTCACTCTACCATGCAGTTGTATAAGAGGCCGAACTCCTGCTGCAGAAAACATCCCCCAAACCATGATACTTCCTCCTCTACCTTTCACTGACTAATTTAAGCACACGGGCTTCAGTCTTTTCTTGGTTTGGTGCCATCTGACCCAAATAAATTAAACTTTTTCCGATCACTAAAGTGAGCTTTGGACCAGCTCTCCTCTTTCCACACAACATGCTTCCCTCAGCAAAGGTGAGCTTAGCCTTTTGATTCTTTCTGCTGATGAGAGGCTTGGTCACTGCAGAGTTTGTTTTCAGTCCAACTTCTCTTATACATGCTGAGACAGATCCTTACTCTGTTCAGCACTGAACTGGCAAGCAATTCCATTTCATTTAAAGCAATGAAGTTGATTTAAAACAATTTTCTCTAGAATTAGGATGAAAATTTGCCATTAATGTGGAGTTCAGGTTTGTTTTTTTTAAGATGAAGGCATTTTGAAGTCATGAGCAACGGTCCCAGTTTAGAGACATTTACTAATAACAGACAACACGTCAGGGCCAATAATCTACCCAAGAAAACTTAATGGAATAACATCCTGGGGACACATTGTAATTTTCAGGCTAGACATAGTCTTGATTAAGGTGTTCAGGTTAACAGAATCAAAAACAGACCAAGTGGAATCAGAGTATGGAACATCATCTAATTCATATGACGACATTGAAAAAAAACAAACATGCACAGACAAATTTAAATTAAACCTTGCAGCTTGTGATGATACATTGATGTCCTAAGACACGAAACGATCAGTTTGTGTGAGAAACTGAAGAGTATTTATATCATTTTTTACCTCTGATAAACCTCAATGTCCGACTGTCACAACATCCAGCGCGTGGCGCGTGGCGCGTGGCGCATGACACGTGACGCGTCAACCTGCTCTGGCACATAGATATAAATATATACATAAATGCCTTATTAGAGACTGTTTCTGTGGGCTGCAATATATAAGGATCTACGTATATTTCTATGTATATATACATCTATGTTCCAGAGCCATTGACGCGTCACGCGCCGAATGTTGTGGATGAGCTCAGGAGAGTTGGACATTGCCTGTATCGGAGGTAAAAAATGAAATAAATGCTCTTCAGTTTCAAGATTGTGTGCCCATTGACTGGCATTATATGACTGACAGACTACAATGGTTTGAGTTAAAAACCTTTGTTTGTGTTCTACTGAAGAAACAAAGTCACCTACATCTTGGATGCCCTGGGGGTAAGCAGATACACATGAAATTTTCATTTTTGGGTGAACTATCCCTTTAACTCTGAAAAATATCTACACTTTGCAGCCTTAGCAGCTCGCTGAAAGGCAGAGAGTGTCCCGTAAAATTTCATATGAAACTTGTCTAAGCCTGTCTAAGGCTGGCCGCACACTAGATGATTTTAAGGCCGATTTGCACCCCCGGACGATTGGAGGGTGTGGCCCAATTCAAGGTTTGTCACAAGCGATTTTTTTTGTCCAAAAAATCCTCTATTATGTCATTACGATTATTTAACTGCTCCCGATCGAGACGGAGCGTCCCTGAACTCAATCTCGCGAGTCTCCGTGAGATCACGTGTCACTGTGAAATCGTTTCTACAATAGACAAGTATGTGGTCCCGCGGTCTGGTCGAATCATCTAGTATGCGCTTTCAGAGGATTATAAGGCTAAAAATCAGTTGAACTGTCTTCATGTATGTGGTCTCCCCAATCGTTTAAGATTTGAAAATCTTCTAGTGTGCGGCCAGCCTAAGGGAACGAGTGATATCATTATACCAAGGTATAGGATTATGCTTGTGTTTTTTCACCTTTAAGGGTGCTATAGAATTTAAAATATTGGAACAATTTTTATTGAAAATACTAAGATGTTCATTAGCATCCAAGTGACAGGTGAGAGAATTCATATCCTGAGTAGCACCTAATAGTTCATACTTAGAGGAAAATTCTTCACTTGAGCAATCCGTAAATATACAAGTCCGGCATGGCAATGAGGATTGACTTTGGGTCAAATGACAGAGAACAGTATGGGCAGATAGTAAGATATGCCAGTGTCCACAATTTTTATATCCAACATTGACATACCACGAGATAAAATCAAGTCCAAAGTATGCCCCTAAACATGAGTAGGTCCAGACACCCATTGCACAACATCAAAAGAATCAAGTAAGCTAAGAAAGTCTTTTGAAAGTAGTTTAGAGTCACAGCACACATGGATGTTAAAGTCTCCCAGTATTAAAATCCTATCATAACTTGTGACGATTTCACTCAAAAATTGAGCAAATTCTTTAAGAAAATCCTTATTTGCATTGGGTGGTCGATATATGATTGCAAAAACCACAGGGTTCACCAGAGAAAGTTGAAACAGCAGAACTTCAAAACAGCTACAAGTCCCAGTTGATAGACAGCAACAGAGGTATGAGTTTTTAAACACTGTCACCAAGCCCCCACCGCGGCCCCATAACTGAGGGGAATTTAAGAAACTACAGCCCTGTGGCACCAGCTCAGTGAATCTCTTAATCTCCAGGTTTAATCCAAGTTTCGGTGATGTATAAGGCATCCAGAGCGTGCAGAGTAAAAAAGTATTTTAATGTCTTATTTACCAGAGAGCGTGTGTTGATTAAAGCAACACAGTGACACCTCTCCTTAGGGTTGCGTTGATCCACAAATAGGTCGAAGATTAGAAATAATTACTCCACCACGTCAAACACGCGGAGGGAGGCAGTACGGAGAAAAAAGACTGGGAACTACAGGTTGAAGCCGTCAATACAATGCATCCAGCGAACTCCAGTGAAGTCAGTGCCAGTTATGAAGGGAGATTCAGTCACTCTAAACTCTGATCTTTCTGAAATGATGCATAATTATGTGATTCAGTGGAGGTTTTGGGTTGATGATGAGATTGAATGGTGGTCTGAAAGCACTTTAATCGCTGAAATCAATAAACAGACCGACAGCATGACTGTATATGATGATGTTCTTGATGGGAGATTCAGAGACAGACTGAAGCTGGACAAACAAACTGGATCTCTGACCATCACAAACATCACAATTGAACACACTGGACATTATAAAATACAGATGATGCTTTCAGACAAATTCTCATCAAAAGCTTTCCGTGTTTCTGTCTACGGTGAGTAGAGATCATTTGTCCTGTTCTTCAAATATTCTTGTTTTTACCAACTATTTACATATTGTTTAATTGTTTTATCATTTTAAATCATTTTATCATTTGATACACACCGATTGAAACAAAAATAAGGTTGTTGATTAGATTCGTTCACATTTCTCTTTATTCTCTCACATTTTTCTACTGAAGCTGTGATCCGATTGGTCCTCTCTGCTCTGGTGGGCGTGGCTACTGTCATTCTTGTGGTTTATGACATCAGATCCAGAAGAGCTCAACAAGCTCAAGAACATATTCACACATCAGGTACATGACTGATGATATAATTTCTCATAAAACTGTTTAGTTTATTATTTATTAATCTTTATTTATTTGTAATGGTTTTGTATATTAACATACTTTTATATATGTTTATTTTAGGTCGCTCATTTCCACTCTAGAAGATGATTTGAGAACAAACAGCAATGCAGTCTCTCATTAATGGTTTAAAGTAAATGTGAGTGTTTGTCATGATAAATACTGATAAGTACCAAATATTGCAGTTAATATAGCATGCTTTTTTCTTTTTTTTACAATCTAATGTTTCATGTCTGATTGGAGATCACCAAAATCACCTCAAATGGCATTTAAAGGTAGTGCAGTGTTGTTAATATTATTGTATATATCAGAAGTCTCTAATACTGAAGCACTTCTACTGGCTGAACATAAACACAATAAAACATAAGCACTCTCTCCCTGCATTTTTAGTGTCAGATTTCTCAGAAATCCAGTTTGAAAAATGTATTGTTCATATTTTCTCAGATAAGACACACATATCTTTACTACTGCTGTCCATTTGTCATCTGTATTTGCTTGCCTTTATCAATAAAGTTTTCCCACTCTGAGGTTCATGAGTCTCTCTATAACAAGGGAGGCGAGACAACAAAGTGGGGATCCAAATGCAAGGCTTTAATAAGAGTGTAGTCAAACAGGCGTGATGGCAGTGGCAAGGCAAAAGAGTAATCCAGACAATAGTCAGGGCAGGCAGCAAAACAATGATAAATGAGAAAACAGTCCAGGGATCAGAACACAAAGGCAAGGAAACAGAGAAGCTTTGAAACCACAGAAGAGCTATACAACATTCACGCATCAGTGAAGACAGAGTGTGTGCGTGTGCTATTCTTATAGTCCTGCTAATGTGAGACAGCTGTGAACTAATGATGAGATCTGATGAGAGACAGGTGAGGCACTTGATGAGTCCGGACAAAGGATTATGGGAAATGGAGCCCTCCAGCACTCCAGCTGGAGATCGTGACACTCTCCATGTTTTATTACATTTATTACAGTATGTCGAGCGCCTCCTGGATGAATACTAACTATGTGTTTAATGGTTTTTCAGTGCACACATATAAAGATTTACATTACTAAAACATAATTTGTAAGTGTTCACATTATTATTAAGCTCATTAGTTTTCTTTATTATTTTTCTATCCACAATAATACACCAACAACTTCTAGTGTATCCTTTAACCTGAGCAAATGCTGATTTGGGAGCCGTTATAATAATAACAATAATGATAATAATAATAATAATAATAATAATAATAATAATATACTTTGTTGTATAATATATTAAAAATAAAATAGTTATAATATACTTTGAGAACACAGTGAAAGTAAACACAACATATCGACGCTCCATTTCCTCCGACAGGCAGCGATTAAAGCCTGGAATACATTACACGACTTTTAAAATCTGAACAGATTTTTAAAACACTAGGCATCATACACTTACCGACTTTGTAAATGGTGACAAAGGAAAACTGGGCATCATACACTACGCGACTGAAGATCATACACTACCAGACTTTAAAGTTGTTCCGATCACAACAAACTCACACAGAAACGTGCTCCTTGTTGCTAGGAGATGCATGACAAATGAAAACATACGTGTTCTAAAATCGGCTGAAAATATCAAACATGTTTGATATGCTCCGACTGGATAGAATCAAAGTCTGAAGCTAAAAAATCGGAGTCTGTGACCATCATACACTACGCGATTTTCTGTGGAATCTGTCAGCTGTAATCTGCAGACTGGCTCCGACTTTCCTCAACTAGCATCAGCTTGTTCAGACTGTAAAATCGGGGGAAAATTGGGGCAAAAATCGCGTAGTGTATTCCAGGCTTTAGTCTTTAAATCTCTGTAGTCTGATTTGTGTCTGTGTTTCATCTGTGGATCAACACCATCTAGTGGCTCAGTCTGAATCTGCATGTTATCAGGAGTGATTTGCTCAGGATCCTCTTTAGATCTGTCTGACTGATTTTGCTGTTCAGCAGGGTGTCACAAAAGAATTTCTTAACAAACGAGGAATTATATTGTGAACATACCATTTCATTTTAGGACACAATAGTGTATGAAATAGTGTGAACCCGTTCCTTTCTTAACATGAACTTTCAGTGCATTCTGGCTGTTTGTTGTGGGGAAGTGAGTGATTATTCTGTCGGCTCTGCACAAACCAGTGCTGAAACAGCTACACACTGAACACTGTAGAATGGAAAGAGATTGCCAGGAGTTGCTTTTGGTGGCCAGATTGATGAAAAGACTAGGACATGTACTTCATGCCAGAATATACGCAATGTGCCACAATTGGCATCGCTGCACCAGTGGGAGTATCCTGTGAAACCATGGCATCATGTTCATGCTGATTTAGTAGGCTGAGTTGAGAAAAGAATGCTGTTAATTGTTGTTGATGTGCACAGCAAGTGTCCTAAGGTGGCTGTCATGAGATCTACCTCAGCTGAAAGGACAGCTGAGAGACTAGGAGTCTACCCTCATTCCCAGAGAATAAGGCGTGTTATATATGTGGCCCGGCGAGATGCGTTTCACTGATGACACCGGACACAGGATAAAATATTAACGGGGTTTTTTTTATTCCCAGACTGCACTGAAAGCAGTGCAGTATTAACTATGCAAAATAAGGATGAAAGTAGAAGAGATAAAGATGGTATATAAACTTAAAGCTTGTTTCTTTTTACAATCAACTGTGTCACTCTTTGTTTGTTCTCAGTAACAACATTAGCCAACATAGACAACGGTAGCAGCCACACATTCTGGAAAACAAATTCACACAATTATAGTATTTGTAAACACAGAAAACCAAATAAACTGCTTAGATTAAGTGACAAACACACGAAACAAAACCAGAAAATCACATTCAGTATAAATCAATATCTTTCACAACTTTGTCAGTAAGTGAATAAACATTGGTTAACTGCACAATTGAAATTAAACAATGCAAACTTACGGTTCATCATCACTCTACACAGTATTAACAAATTTCGCAGCGAATGATGACCTCAATTTCCCTTCTGATGCGTCACGCTCACTCCAGAAACACACAGAGGGCCTACGGAGCACTTTTCTCCCCTCTTGAATCAACAAAATTAAATCACATATCAATGACACTGATACACATCCAATTATACACAAAATTACCCTTCATAATCACTCTGATATTGATGATATCTCATCACTTACGCTTCGAGGGAATTCACAGAAATGTGTCTCGACTGAAATCACCACCAATACCCAGCCATCCAATCACGAAAGCACTGAGAAAGAGGTCGCAACTCACTAACGGTGGATATTTCGCAATATTTCGCGAGTGTTACTGATTTAATCAGCAATACTTCACAACCGCGTGAGCACTAGCCAAAACCCGCGCGGTGAATCTCTCGGTTTACGTAACTCTCGTGGCACTTCAGATTCACATTTCTTAAAGGGCCAGTGTCACTCACATCAGTGCATGACAAAAGTACTAAAACACATGATTTATGCATTGCACAACTCTGGTCATGTAATCTGTCTCTTTATTGACAGTGACTTTTCGCTTGGTTACACTCTCCCCTGCTGTTAGTCAACGTCCTCGGTGACTACCAACACTAATCATCTTGTCCTCCTTGAAGTTTCCCGGTGGTATAAAGAACCATTCCGGCAAGCACTTGGGAAAGCACATCGGGACTAAAAGATACTGCATTGCACACAGACTTAGGTAATCGGTCTGGGTTACTATGCACTCCTGCATTTGTTCTCGGTGTTCTACGCACCACAGGACAAGGTACTTCTGATTCAACATGTCCTTCTTTCTTCTTTCTAGGAGCAGGCACAGGTTTCACAACAGGATCCTCAGCAGGTAAGTGAACACTTTCTGTTTCTGGCTCAATAGGTACTTGCGTCACTTCCAGCGTATCCTCAGATATCTCCTGACTCTCTGATCCTGAGCAACCACCATTCCCATCAGATACTTCTGTCTGAACATTAACACAGTCTTTGAACCAAGCAACTGGCTGTTCTGCATGTTCAGCTGTTGGAACCATTGTCACTCTCTCTCCAGGACACAGAACTTCCTCCACCAGAACACACTCCGCCTCCAGCGAGGGTATCTCTGACTCAGAAACTGAGGTAGGTACCATCTCCACAGGGGGTCTCCGACACCTTGGCATGGGCATAGGGGCTGGATTATTGCAGGGTCTGAGGTTGGATCTGTGCACTCTCTTAACTGTACCTCCTTCCACAGGCTCCACGGTGTATGTGGTCCCCTGAACTTCTAACACTCTGTACACGGTGGAAGACCATGCATCCTGAATCTTGTTTCTTCCTAGTGGTCGGTGTCGCAGGTACACATGCCGTCCAATCTCTACAGCTGGGCAGTACACTTGCTCCTCATGCTGTTGTGCTCTTTCCACAGCCTTCATTTCAGCGTATTCCTTTGCTCGAACATGGGCATCCCTTAGACGTTCCTGGTGTACTTTTAACCAGTCCAGTTTATCATCGGTTACAGGTTCCTGTCCCAACAGAGCGTCGACTGGCAGATGCGGCTGAACTCCGAACAACAGATAGTACGGTGAGTAACCTGTAGATGAGTGCGGCGTCACATTATATGCATAGATGAGCTCTGATAAATGTTCCGGCCACCTACGCTTTTTTTCAGGTGGGAGAGACTTCAAGAGGTCATGAATGGTTCTGTTGAACCTCTCACATTGAGGATTTCCCTGGGGGTGATGTGGCGTTGTACGAGTCTTCTTGACTCCATACAATTTGCAGAGCTCTGCAATCACAACACTTTCAAAGTTCCTGCCCTGATCAGAGTGCAAGCGTTGGGGCACTCCATACTTCAGGAACCATTCTCTGAGGAGGATCTTAGCCGTGGTCTCCGCCTTCTGATCACGGGTGGGAAATGCTTGACTGAACTTTGTAAACACATCGGTTACTACCAAAACATTTTCTCGCCCATCTGTGGCTGGTTCAAGGGTCGTAAAGTCAACTGCTACCACCTCCAATGGTCGGGAAGCCAAGAATGAAGCCCATGGTGCCTTATTCTTCGGTTGCGGCATCTTTGCCAACACACAGCGCTGACATCGCTTCACCCACTGTTCCACATCCTCGTACATTCCACCCCAGAAACATCTCTGTCTCAACAAGCCTAAGGTTCTCTCTATCCCTTGATGACCCATCTGATCATGGACATTCTTCAAGACCTTCTCTGTCAAACAGGTAGGTAACAACAACTGGTGACATTTTCCAATGTGGACGTCGTCAATCACACGGTACAACAGACCATCTTTCTCTTGAATCTTCGGCCATTGTTTCAGCAGGGAACGCACGGATCTGGACAAACCCAACCTCTCTTGCTTGGTAGGTTTCCTTTTCCGACTCCAGAACTTCTTGAACACCTGGAGTGTTGGATCAGACTCCTGAAACTGACAAAGTTCTGCCTTTGAATATCCTGGCAAAGTGGGAGTATTCTCATACGCAACATCATCTTCTCCTGCCAAAGATGCCTGTAACTGTCTGACTTTGCTGCACTCGACTCCAGCTGCAAACAGGTCTGGTCCCAGAGCTGTTCCTGTCCTGAGTGAGTTACAGATTGCCACACATCCATCATACTCTGCGTCTTCGCTTTCCGAATCTGGTTCATCAGATCCTGACCTCCTCGAGAGAGCATCTGCTGCAGTATTGCATCGTCCAGGGCGATACTTGACTTCAAACTCAAACACAGCGAGTTGAGCAGCCCAACGTTGTTCAATTGCACCTAACTTGGCAGTCGTGAGGTGGCAGAGGGGATTATTGTCCGTTATGATGGTGAATCTGGACCCCAGCAGGTAACTCCTGAACTTTTCAGTGACCGCCCACTTAAGCGCCAACAGCTCCAGCTTCATACTGCTGTAATTTCGATCGTTTTTCTCAGCCCCTCTCAACCGCCTACTAGCATACGCGATCACGGTCTTCCTACCCTTCTGATGCTGATACAAGACTGCTCCTAACCCGAGGTTGCTCGCATCCGTCTCAACCACAAAGGGGAGCGTAAAATCAGCATACCCCAACGTTGGTGCACTGGTCAGCTTGTCTTTGAGGCTCTCAAACGCTGTCTGACACTGGGAAGTCCAAGAACTCCTATACAGCTGAGCTGCCTTGACTTGACTAGACTCTCTTATGCACACATTCACTACATCATGCAATGGTCCAGCTATCTGGGAGAACCCTTCGATGAATCTCCTATAATAACTACAAAACCCCAAGAACGATCGGAGTTCCTTGAGCGTACTGGGGACTGGCCACTCCCGAACTGCACTTACTTTATCAGGGTCTGTACTCACGCCGTTGGATGACACTTGATGGCCCAGAAATCTCACTTCTGGCTGCAGGAAATGACACTTCTCTATTTTAATCTTCAGTCCAGTTTCCCTCAATCTCCTAAACACGGTCTCAAGTCGCACCAGGTGCTCGTGAAAGGTGGATGAGTACACCAACAAGTCATCTAAATAGATCAGCACAATCTGAAACACAAAGTCACTCATGATTGCCTGCATGAGCCGTTGGAACGTGGCAGGTGCATTACATAGCCCGAAGGGCATCCGTCGGTATTCATAAAGGCCAAACGGAGTAGTGAAAGCCGTCTTGTGTCTGTCCCTTTCATGGACTGCAACTTGATGGTAACCACTGGCAAGGTCTATCGTCGAGAAAACCTGCGCTCCGCCCAGAGCATCCAAACTCTCATCGATGCGCGGCAATGGAAAAGCGTCACGTTTCGTCCTTGAGTTCAGTCTCCTATAATCCACACACAGCCTTAAGCTTCCATCAGTCTTGCGTACTAGAAAGATGGGTGAAGCGTAGGAACTCGCACTATCCTGGATGACACCCTTACTGAGCAAACCCGAGATATGCTCTTTGACCTCTTCAAACTGAGTCGGCGGTATCCTGCGATAAGGCTGAACCACGGGAGTATCATCGGTCAAGTGGATCTCATGTTTCACCCGGTCTGTGTATCCCAGATCTTCATCTCGGACCGCAAAAACATCTGCATACTTTAGAAGCAATGCACAGAGCTTGGCTTGCTGTTCTGGTGTACCTCCTATATGCAGTCTACTCAACAGGTTACTTGGGTCAGTTTCAGACTCCAGTTTATCCTTCGGGTCGACTCTCACCTCTTCGTGGTCGGCAGAGATACGCTGGAATCTCACCTCGCAGGCTTCACTTTCAACGCACCGACAGTGAGTAAGTATCCCAAGACGAACTTTAGGAGCCAGCCACACATCTTCCTGAGAGAAGTTGACCACTTGGACTGGAAATACTCGACTCTTGGACGACACTAAGGTGGGCATAGGGATCAATCCGCCTGGTAACGGGGTGCTTCCTGGTTCCAGCACCAGCCACGCATTGGTGTCAGTGGCTCTCTTATTCACTCTGGCATAGACTGTGGCTACAGCGGACGCTGGCACATGGGTTTTGCCCTTACCGCTAACCTTGACTGCTGACATTTTCCTCACCCGTTCCACTTCCTGTACACGATTGAATGCTTCCCTCCACACAGGATCCAGCTTTCCTCCTAAGGCAGTGTCAAACTCAGTCAGTGCAAACTCTTGGCATCTCTGGGTGATATTCATGCCTATGATACCAAGGGAAGTTGGATCTGCAGAATCACCATCTCTGACTATTAGGAACCCACACTCAGGTACTGTCAATCCCATCACTTGGATGTCCAATTCAACATAACCCAGATACGGCAGAGGTAACTTGTTCGCTGCAGTTATTCTTAGCCACTTAGAAGTGCAGTGAAGGTCCTTGTCTTCTCCGTGGAGATGCTCTCTGAAGAAGCTTTCCGTTAGGGTACTCACATTACTCCCGGTGTCGAGCAGACATCTAACTGGAATACCACCAATGGTAACATCAACTTCAGGGCACTTGCCAACCGCACGTTCCAGAAACCGTTCTTTCGTCAATGTGCTATGTCTTGAGCCTTCGGGTTTTCCTCGCATTGCCCGGCTCACAGCAAAGGAGGGACCCCGTTTCCCTGTACCGCAGAACTTGTGCTGGTCGTCGACTGGGCTTTGACGCTACGTGGTACAGAACAGTGTCTAGCTACATGTCCCACTCCTTCACACCTTAAACAGATAGGCTGACCATCTTCTGTGTACTTGGGTTTGACCTTGGGCTTTCCATTCTGGTTACCACTTGAACCAACCTTTTGTACAGTGAGTTCACGAATGGCATTAGTGAGCTCTCCAATGGCCCTACCCTGCTGGGCGATTATCTTAACTACCTCCTGCAAGGCCACAGCCGTGTCACTTTGTGGAGGAGTGACTGGATCTGAACATTCTGACACCCCTCCCGAACTTGTACTCACGATGTTCCGACTTCTGGCCAAATTAGCACCACGGGGTCTATCCTCCGCAACCCACATCAGCGCCTCTTCACGGACATCAAACAGGGTAGACTGAGGCCTTTCTCGGACGAGCTTGCGCAACTCTCTACGCAGGGTCGCATCTCTTATGCCTTCGATGAACTGGTCTCTCAAAACAAGCTGGGGATCAGACACAGCATTACGGGATTGTTGGACAGCAGAATTAAGAAGCTGAGAGAGAGCATGGGAAAAATCACGTAAATCCTCCCCGTCTAACTGTCTACGTGCATAAAAAGCATGCAACAACTGTGGTGTAGTCCGTTTCTCCCTAAAGGCTCCCCTCAAATATGAGAACAGTTCTTGAGGCTGTCTTGTCTCACCACCCATACATAGCTTGACTTCATCTAAGGCTGAACCTCTTAAATGGGACAGTACGAAGTCCACTTGGTCGTCAGTGCTCAAACCCCGTACCCGAATTACACGTTCAACCTCATCAATGAACTCATCTACAGACTGACCATCTTTAACAGGATCACCACTAAATGGCACAATTTGACGTTCCCTTGGAATATAAACATAGGACCTAGTGCCCACATTACTCATATTAGCAAGAGTTGACATTACTTGGTCATGTCTTCGACCTAGATCCAGAATTTGTGACTGCAGCTCGGCCACTCTATTACCTCCATCACCATGTCCCATAGCCCCAGCATTGTCCACATCACGGCTGGTTCCAGGCTGCACTGCTGGCACATCGTCGTCCTGGTCCATGTTCTTGCAATGTCTCTATTTCGAATAGCACGCACTCAAAACAGTCACAGTCACTACAGTTCAACCTGAAGGGTAGTTTTGTGCGGTCTCCTTTGTCAACGACCTCAGCGCTGAAGTGAACACCGCCCTGCGTTCCTGAAGCTGGTCCTTTGCTTCCCGCAGGCTCTCCAGGCACGTCACACTTTTCGTCGTCGACCTCTTTGGCACCGGCACTCGACCACTCTTCACTACTACCGTTGTCTACGTTCTCTCTACTCTACTTAAATTAGCAATGGGGCCCCACTCCTGGTACCAAAAATCTGTGGCCCGGCGAGATGCGTTTCACTGATGACACCGGACACAGGATAAAATATTAACGGGGTTTTTTTATTCCCAGACTGCACTGAAAGTGCAGTATTAACTATGCAAAATAAGGATGAAAGTAGAAGAGATAAAGATGGTATATAAACTTAAAGCTTGTTTCTTTTTACAATCAACTGTGTCACTCTTTGTTTGTTCTCAGTAACAACATTAGCCAACATAGACAACGGTAGCAGCCACACATTCTGGAAAACAAATTCACACAATTATAGTATTTGTAAACACAGAAAACCAAATAAACTGCTTAGATTAAGTGACAAACACACGAAACAAAACCAGAAAATCACATTCAGTATAAATCAATATCTTTCACAACTTTGTCAGTAAGTGAATAAACATTGGTTAACTGCACAATTGAAATTAAACAATGCAAACTTACGGTTCATCATCACTCTACACAGTATTAACAAATTTCGCAGCGAATGATGACCTCAATTTCCCTTCTGATGCGTCACGCTCACTCCAGAAACACACAGAGGGCCTACGGAGCACTTTTCTCCCCTCTTGAATCAACAAAATTAAATCACATATCAATGACACTGATACACATCCAATTATACACAAAATTACCCTTCATAATCACTCTGATATTGATGATATCTCATCACTTACGCTTCGAGGGAATTCACAAAAATGTGTCTCGACTGAAATCACCACCAATACCCAGCCATCCAATCACGAAAGCACTGAGAAAGAGGTCGCAACTCACTAACGGTGGATATTTCGCAATATTTCGCGAGTGTTACTGATTTAATCAGCAATACTTCACAACCGCGTGAGCACTAGCCAAAACCCGCGCGGTGAATCTCTCGGTTTACGTAACTCTCGTGGCACTTCAGATTCACATTTCTTAAAGGGCCAGTGTCACTCACATCAGTGCATGACAAAAGTACTAAAACACATGATTTATGCATTGCACAACTCTGGTCATGTAATCTGTCTCTTTATTGACAGTGACTTTTCGCTTGGTTACATATACATAAGAAATTCAACAACAACAACAAAAAAAATTAAAATAAATAAAAATAGGACTGAATGGTCTGAGTTTTGAGCATGCAAAAAAGGCTATGCTAATACAAATCTTAAAAAGGGAAACTGATATATAACTCTTTGATTAAACAGCAGTACAGTTTAATTTGTAATCTTGTCGTAGACCACAAAACCTCCCTCCTCCTAAGACAGGAGGAAATGCTGTGTATTTCTGTTAATGCTATTAATTTAACTACACTTCCCATAATGCACAGTGTTACGTTTTCTCTTGGTACGTCTGTGAATACAGAAGAAAATAAAAGAGCCATCACATCATATATCCATGTGTGTGTCATACTTATACAGTTATATTACCCTCCAAGATACAATACTCTTGCATCGATATGTGCCTTTGACTGTGCTGTGAGCTCCAGTTGATGGAAACCCATTTCAGATCAAGCTTACTGAACACAGTGGAGTCATTCATTCAATGAAAGAGCTGGTCTAGAGCTGGAATTGGGTACCGACCTGAATTATTGCTTTATTTGCCCGACTCAAATCAATGCAACTTTCGCAGTGTTGCGAAAGTGTTCACGGTCAAAAAGGAAGCATTTGTAGTAGTCACAATAGTGACTGCAGTTGAATATTAATTATATTTTAATATTAGAGAAGACTTTTCTACACACATTTCTAGCAGGTGATCTGTTTCTGCTTCATGAAGGCTTTAGAGAAACTCTGAAATCAGTCTGAGAGGAGAAACAATTGAGACATTTGATAAGAAATGAAGAACAAACGCTGCATTAAGACTTCTCTAGTCACCGATCATGCTATGGGTCTTCTTCTGTTGAAAACTACACTGACCAGAAGAGGAAGCTGTGGCCAAACGGAGCTCAATGCAGTCAAGTTAACATTATGAAATGACCAAAAAAAAAGAGCTGACAGTAGAGTTTCACATGACTTCACTACAGATCAGCTTCACATCAGCTCGTCTGTCATTTTATTACTGAAACAGTTTTGAAGTTTTTTTCATATTTGTGGACTGCAACTTTTGAAAATGATTGACAGATTTTGGTTCTGTTTGTGTGTGTGGCGTCTGGTCGGTGAGTTTGAAATGTGTTTTTATGACTTCAGTTCTTTCTTCAGATTCATGTTTTCTCTTAATGTCCTTCATATGAAACACTGAAGCTCAAACAGCAGCAGCTTTAGTTTCAGCCGTGACGTGATTCTCATCTGAAGTAAAAGTGTTTTCTGTGTGTGATATTGTGTGGAGCTCAAATCTACTTCAGTTCCTGCATCAGGAAATAAGAGTTTATTCAAACTCACCACAACATATAGTTAATAATCAGTTTTGATGTTTGGATATTATTCATTTTCAATTTAAAACAGCTTACTTTAGTAAATCAGCCTTAAGGTATTTAAAAGTCTTAATCTTTGTATGTTTGTTCTTCAGGTGTGTCTGGTGTTGATGAAGTGAAGTCAGTGTCAGTGACGGAGGGAGACACAGCCACTCTAAACACTGATTTTACTGAATTACAGAAACATGATCTGATAACATGGACATTTGGACATCCAGTGACTAAAATAGCTGAAATTAATAAAGAGGAGGGAATCTTCAACACATCTGATGATGGTCCTGATGGGAGATTCAGAGGCAGACTGAAGCTGGATCATCAGACTGGATCTCTGACCATCACAGACACCAGAACCACAGACTCTGGAGATTATACTGTAAACATCAAAGGCACAAAACCGACCACAAACAGATTCAGAGTTACTGTCTATGGTGAGTCACAATTACAGTGTCATTTCTGCTGCCAGATTAATAATAATAATTTATTTATATAAGTATTTTTGCAAAAATAATTATTCAATAAATATTTATTAAAGAAACAAACCACTTAGTCATCAAGGATCACATACACAGTTATTGATGCACTCTTTTTTACCTGTAAAACCACACTCATTCAGGGACCTGCGTTTACTGCATGGACAGTGAAAGAACACACTTTGCTGAATAATAAAATTAGCTGTCTTAAATGCTGTTAAACTGAATGTACAAAGCAAACTGTTTGCTGAAATATTCACTACTTAACAACAACACAGTTTATCTGTCAATCAATTGTAATTGAACAATATTTTCATTATAACACTGTAGGTCCTGGCATGTTTTCTTCCAGGACTGGATGGCAAAAAGAACAAAGTAAAAATAACAGCCACAGGCAGCTCACATGGATTATTATTGCAAGCTAAATGAAATGTTTCCAAGTGAAATTTAACAATACTGTGATGCAAAAAAACTCAAAGACAACATGTTTGAAAAAGTACATGAATTGAATAATAATTCTGCAGGTGTGCGTCATCGCAATCCATTAAATATACAGTGACAAGTTCAAAATCTGCTCGATTAGCGCAAATAAAAACCCATAAGTCTTGAGTCATCGAGTCTCACCAACACAAGACGGCAAACCGATTGTCAAGACTTGCTCACTCAGCCATGACTGATTACATGTGTTATGAAAAAAAAAATGCATTTCTGTCTGCACTACATGTTGTTTTTCTCTGATACGTCCTTCGGTATACACGTTATGAAATGTATTAAAATAACATGACAAAAATTCAAAACAGGAAAAAAAGCAAGTTATTAAAAACAGCCTTTTGTCAACACATTTTTCTCATGTCCATCCCGATCTGATTTTATTTAGGGCTATATAGATATTGCGTGTGCGCTCAAACTGTCCTGTGCAGTGTCAAAAGTTAACAACCACTTAATAGAGACTTTCATGACTGACTGATGAATTGGTTGAGAGTGAACTGCACCTGCAATTCCTGGACAATCAAATATGGCTCCTTCATGTATATATTATATATAAAATATATCCTCCACACATTATGTTTATCATGATTTAGGGGCCTCCAAAATAGTCTCCAGCCTTTGTTGAAGAACTGTTATCAACGATTTCCTCAGAGTTTGACTGTTTTACTATTGCAGGGGATTTTAATATTCACATACTGTAGATAATGCAGAAACCAAAACTGCAAAAGAAATGATAACTGTTTTAAACACCTGATTCAGCATGTGCATGGACCCACACACAATCGTGGACACACTCTAGATTTACTCATCAGTAGAGGTCTAAACATTTCATCCATTGTTGTTAAGGATGTAGCACTATCTGATCACTTCTGTATTTTCTTTGATATATTGATCTCTGTTACCACTGAATCTAGATCTGTCTCTGTCAGAAAGAGATGCATTAATGAGAACACTAGTGCGTTATTCATGAAGGCTATATCTTTAACACCAAGCATTTCTGCAGACTCTGTTGATCTTCTCCTGGATTCTTTTAACTCAAAAGTTAAGAATGTTATTGATGATATTGCTCCGACAAGGGTCTGCAAGAAGAATGGCAGACAAAAATCACCATGGAGAAAATCAACAGTAGTTCAGAGTATGAAAAGACAATGCAGAAAAGCTGAGCGGATGTGGCGGAAGACAAAACTTGAAATTCACTATAGCATCTATAAAGACAGCCTTCATGCTTTCAATGTGGAACTAGCCACAGCTAGACAGACCTTCTTCTCAAACCTTATAAACAGTAACTTAAACAACTCTCGCACTCTTTTTGCTACTGTTGAGAGACGACTGACAACCCCCCCCCCCCCAAATCAGATTCCCAGTGAAATGCTCTCCGACAGTAAATGCAATGAGTTTGCTTCCTTCTTTGAGAAGATCAATAATATCAGAAAGGGGATTGGCACATCTTAGTTATGCAGAGGTCAAACAGATTCAACCGCAATTTAAAAAAGAAATGACTATGTCTGTTTTTGAAGCAATTGATAGCTAAATTTTAGAAGAAAAAATTCTAAGAGATCTGCTTCTGTTTAGACTCAAAACTCATCTGTTTAGCTGTGCATTTGTCAAATGAGCACTGCACTACATCCGAACTGATTTAATTTTATTATTTACAAGCTACATTAACATTTAACGTTTAACTTTGTTGTAGCAGCACTGACAATAATGATAAATTCACTCAATGTGCTGTGATCTGCTTCGTCTGTGAGTCAGAATTAAACCTGCTCTGTACAGAAATGTGTTTCGATCTGTTGGTGGACAAACAACTTCTGCTTCCGAGTGTCTTTTATTAGATGAACTGCGTCAGTGTTTCTGTTAGTGGTTTGTGGATGAAGAGTTTCTTCATTTCTCCTCTGTTAATGATAACCTCGCATTCTTCCACTCCACACAAACACATCTTCACAGTGAATATGGTGAATTTACAGTATAAACCCTGGAAAAACTGTCAAATAAGAGTCACAGGTCACTGGTCAAACAGGATTGTTGCCTATCATGCATTGTTGATGATCTACAGATTGACCACCGATCATCTCACAACAGTAAAAAACACACCATTAGATACCTAATCCAAAACTCATGCAACATTTAATTTTTCACTCTTCTTCATATTTCTGTTTATTCTCTCATGTTTTCAGCTCGCCTGCCTGTTCCTGTCATCACCAGTTACTGCTGTTCATCATCATCATCATCGTCTGCATCATCATCAGTGTCCAAATGTGTGCTGCTGTGTTCAGTGATGAATGTGAGTCATGTGACTCTCTCCTGGTACAAAGGAAACAGTTTATTGTCCAGCATCAGTGTGTCTGATCTCAGCATCAGTCTCTCTCTACCTCTGGAGGTGGAATATCAGGATAAAAACACCTACAGCTGTGTGCTCAACAATCCCATCAGCCACCAGACTCAACATCTGGACATCAGTCAACTCTGTCAGCCATGTTCAGGTACAGCAGCGCTGATATTAGTTGATGATATTAGTGTTTATTGACTGAACTGATCTCAGTTTGATGTGTTTATTCCTCAGACTCTGAACACTGTTGTGGTTCTACTGAAGCTGTGATCCGATTGGTCCTCTCTGCTCTGGTGGGCGTGGCTACTGTCATTCTTCTGGTTTATGACATCAGATCCAGAAGAGCTGAACAAGATCAAGCACATATTCACACATCAGGTACATGATTGATTATACCATTTCTCACAAACTGTTTTTGCATATATAAATATTTGTGAGATTTATTTATGTATGCCTTTATATGTTTATATGCTTTATATGTTTTTCAGGAAGTACTGAAACCTAAAGCAGATGCTGAACTTTACAGGTTCTTCAGGTGTGTGTTGTTTTCTAGTGTTTCTGAGTTTTTAAAATCCAGTTCGAAAGGCTTTGTTGTCAATATTTTCTTCAGATACATAAAACAGATGAATGAAGAGACACCCAGGTCACTCTTTACTACTGCTGTCCTACTACTAAAGTTTTCTCACTCTGAGGTTCAAGAGTTTCTCCATTTTTCATTACATTTATTATGTCGAGCACCTCCTGCAGGAATATAAACTGAATGTGTATTTTAACAGTTTCAACAGTCTGACATATACATGGATTTACATTATTAAAACATTTGTAAATATTGATAGTACATTTACAAATTGCATATTAAGCTTTTTCTTCTTCTATATATATCACCAAATTGAATATAAACAATATATACAATATATAAGTACAATATATATATATATATATATATATAGTACAATATATAAACAATATATGTATATATATATATATATATATATATATATATATATATATATATATATAAACATTTATTATTATTATATTATGTACTTTTTTGTACTTCTGTAAGATATTCTGGAGTAAACCAGTTACAGTTAAAAACATTATTACTGTATTACTGTTATTTTGCCTGTTTTTACTTGATTGTCATGATTTTTTTCTTAACAAACTACAAAATAGCTAAACATTTATACGTAAACAGTATGCATTACTTAAGATTATAATTAAATGAAAAAAACTAAATCTTATCATCTTGTTTAAAATGCTCGATATGTTTGTTTGTCAATGAGAGTGTGACTGGACTGAATGCAAATTATATTCAATAAATAAGTTTCTCTTGACTGTTCGTCCACCAGGAGGCGTCTGTTTTGGGAAGTATGCTCAGGGTTCCTATTCTATAGTCATATTCTATGTTTGTATTCTGTGGGTGTGTTTATATGAATATTATTTATATTTATAGTGTTTATATGTTGGTTATGTGTGCCTGATGAAAACCCGATGGTCAAAAAGTTGCAATAAAGTATATATTTTTATGGAGCAGTCAATTCAGTGTGTGGACATTACGTTTGTTCCTTTTATATGAATATTAATCATATTTTCATATCAGAGGAGACTTTTCAACACACAGTTCTAGCAGGTGATCTTTTCCTGCTCCATAAAGCCATTAGAGAAACTCTGAAATCAGTCTGAGAGGAGAAACAATTAAGACATTTGATAAGAAATGATGAACAAACGAGCTGAAGACAGTTCCAGTAGAGAGCAGAACCAGACACTCTCAGGATCTTGTGAGAAGATCAAACGCTGCTTTAAGACACTTTTAACTTCTCAAGTCACTGATCATGTTATGAGTCACTTTATTTCTGTTTAAAACATCATCACTGAACAGAAGAGGCAGCTGTGGCCAACTGGAGCTAAAAGCAGTCAAGTTAACATGTGAAATTAGCAAAAAAAAAATTAATAAAAGAGCTCAATGTTCACACACATCAACACTTATAGATGTATGGTTATTTTAGCTGACAGCAGAGTTTCTCATGACTTTACTTCAGATCAGCCTCACATCAGCTCATCTGTCATTTTATTACTGAACCAGTTTTGAAGAGTTTGTCTTTTCATATTTGTGGATCGAAACTGCTGAAGATGTTTAACAGATTTTGGTTATGTTTCTGTTTGTGGCATGTGGAAGGTGAGTATAAAATGTGTTTTTACTTAAGATCCTGCTTGGTGAACAGCGTGTAAATAGAGTATATAACTTAGTATATAATATATATATGCACCCTTGGTAAATATGATCAAAGAAGGCTGTGAAAATTAATCTGCATTGTTAATACTTTTGATCTTTTATTTAAAAAAATCACAAAAGTCTAACCTTTCATTGGATACTAAGAATTTAAAATGGGGGGAAATATCATTATGAAATAAATGTTTTTCTCTAATATACATTGGCCACAATTAACAGCAACCTTTTATTCAATACTTTTTGAAACCTCCATTTGCCAGTTTAACAGCTCTAAATGTTCTCCTATAATGCCTGACGAGGTTAGAGACACCTGACGAGAGATCAGAGACCATTTCTTCATCCAGAATCACTCCAGACCCTTTAGATTCACAGCTCCATGTTGGTGCTTCTTCTCTTCAGTTCACTCATTTTCTACAGGGTTCAGGTCAGAGGACTGGAATGACCAGCAGAAGCTTGGTTTTGTGCTCAGTGACCCATTTTTGTGTTGTTTTTGAGGTTTGTGTTTGGATTATTGACCCATTATAAGATTTCTAAAAGAGTCAGTAGCGTATTGATTTTTTTTATCTGTTGGTATTTGATAGAATCCATGATGCCATGCGTCTAAACAAGATGTCCAGGACCTCCAGCAGAAATATAGGCCCACAACATCAAAAATACAGCAGTATATTTCATTGTACACATCGGGTACTTTTTATCCCTCCCAAACAAAATGTGGGGCATGGGCGTCGCTAGGCCATTTTTAGGGGGGCTTTAGCACCCCTAAATTTCTGCTCAGCCCCCCTAAAAATCTTGCGATTCTTTCCCTTTAAATTTCAAATGAAAACGGCAACCCCATCTTTCTGCGCGTTCTTCAATCCACAGACTGCGGTGGTGCAGAGGAGAGGACAAGGTGTGTGTTTATCGATAGATTGTTATAATATCTACATCTATGCAGTTCTTTGTCATAAATACAGTTTACAAAAAGTCGTGGGAGAGCAATCGATTTTCAATCTAAAGTTTTCGCTGCATTCACCACTCATCACACCACAGCTGTTTGCTTCAGCGAAAGCCCTTAACACATATGAACGCATACTTTACAAAACGATCACCTTATTGCTATTTTCATTTGAAATTTAGCTTTCAATATAGAATATAATATTACAGTGCATGTGGCATTAACTACCATACAGTTATGCATAGAAATGATTAAAGACAGTGACCGACTGCACTCAGTCAGTGCACTCATTTTAATTGCATATCAGAGTGATTGACAGAGATTAAAAAACATTGTGTGTGTGTGTGTGTGTGTGTGTGTGTGTGTGTGTGTTTTGTATTAATTAAAAAATATATTTTGTATTGTTTGAATTGAATTCATGTAGAACGGTTCTACAATATTTTGTACAAATTTTCAATCAATTTTTTTTTGCAAATATTTATTTTTTATTATTATTCCCTCATTGGGGGCTGAGCCCCCCTAAAATGAAAATCCTAGAATCGTCCCTGATGTGGGGTAACACCTTATTTTGATGGTCCCTTTTGAACATTCTGTTGACACTAAGTAATGTTGCAACTACATGTCAACAAACTCTCATAAGAGTATTAGTAGACTGTCTGCGTCATATCTACTAACTCCTTATTGTGTTGGTCTCCCAACAGATATTCTACTGACTATAAGTAACTTTGCAAGAACCTGTCAACTTAATCTAACCCTAACCCTACCAGTCAACTAATACACTACTAACACTCTAATGAGAGTCAGTAGAAATGTAGGTGCAACATTACTTATAGTCAATAGAATGTGTTAAAGGGACCATCAAAATAAAGTGAAACCAAATGTGGTGATGTAAGTGCTGTTTGACAATTTTTTAAAAAGATTTTCTGACCCCGAGACTCAACTATTTTCTGCAATTCTCCAGCTGTGGTCTTTGGAGAGTCTAGAGCCACTCAAACTCTCCTTCTCACCGTGCATTAGGACGATATAGACACACGTCCTCTTCCAGGCAGTTTTGTAACGTTTTATGTTGATTTGGAAATTCTTAATTATTGCCCTGATGGAGGAAATGGGAATTTTCACTGCTCTAGCTCTTTTCTTAAAGCCACTTCACTAATTTGTGAAGCTCAATTATCTTTTGCTGCACATAGGAAATATATTCTTTGTTTTTTTCTCATTGTGATGGATGATTAAGGGAATTTGAGCTTTGTTTTCCCTCCTATTCATATTTCTGTGATTCTGGCTGGATAATTTCATGTTCATAATCACCCTGGAGTGCTCAAAATTATGAATATGAATGGAAATATACTTCAGAGATATTTTACTCATAAGAATTTCTAGGGGTGCCAATAATTGTGTCCAACATGTATTTGAGAAAAACATTTATTTCATAATGATATTTCCCCCCATTTTAAATTCTTATTATACAATGAAAGGTTAGATTTTTGTGAATTTTTTTTAATAAAAGATCAAAAGTATTAACAATGCAGATTAATTTTCACAGCCTTCTTTGATCATATTTACCAAGGGTGCCGATATTTTTGGCCATGACTGTATATATATATATATATATATATATATATATATATATATATATATATATATATATATATATATATATATATATATATATATACTTTTTCAAAATATATAACTTGTTCTGATTATAATAACAACATGATATTATTAAGAATTAAAATTAATTTGCAAACCATGTCCCTTAAAGTAATACACTTTAAACAAACTTATCATCAGTTTCACGGAAAATTGCATACACTCGTCATAGAAAAAAAAAAAAAAAGTGTTATTTGTGTCCATCCACTCTGATAAGATGTTCTGTATCTGTGCGTAAACCGGCTCCTTGAATCACATTCATCTGCTCAGAGAAGCAGAGCCAAAGCACAACCAAAACAATGGGTCACATTCATTAATAATTGTGTAGATTATTCAAACTTCTCATGAAAACCTTCCACCTAATTCACAACACGTGTGTGCACATCAATTTGTTCTTAACCTTGTCCTAATGGGTTTGTTCAAATACCACACTTGAGGTCGTCACACTTGACCACTTGTCTGCTTATGTGACATATTTCCTGTATTCCTGAAGTGTGGAGAAATTGTTATAAAAAGACAAGTGTTTACAGAGCTTTATTTTGATTTTCAATACGTTGCATTTTAAAATGTTTAAACTTATAGTGGAAAGCTTCTGGAACATCTCACAAGATCTCTGTAAAAAAAAAATCTCACAGTTTATTTCCAGAACATGATGCATGATGGGATACACTTGGTGTTGATTTAGTGTGTGTTAAGAGCACTGCACTTTGGCGTTTTCAAGACCTGGGAGAGTCTTGAGCACTTACTTCCTGTTGCATGCACGTGCTCTCAAGTGGCCAAGACCACACGTGTGGGTATTTGGACAGGCCCAGTGTTAGTGAATTTGGAGTGTTCTGGAAGAGTGAATCCTGATTTGTTTGTGAAAACATTTGTACGCAGGGAAATGCTTAGTGAATGAGACCCCATGTTCTTCCCGAAAGACTACAGAAGAGTCAAGTTTTAAATAGGAAAACTATCAAAACTCTTTGATCATTTTTGAACGCGATGCTACTGGTCTAATAGGATTCAATGATCTATGCTAAGCTATGCTAAAAGTGCTCTCGCTAGATCCGGAGATCGGCTGAATGGATTCAAAAACGGTAAAACTCAACTTATTAACTCTGGGGGAGTTGGAGAATGAGCCTATTTCCAAAAAAAGTGGAGTGTTCCTTTAAGATAACAGTACCAGTATTAAACATCAACTCTGTCAGACATATTCAGATAAAACAACTATGAGATATGTGTTTATTTATTTCACCAGACCCACAGACTCCTCCACATTCTTCTTTACGATATCCTTCACATTCTTCAGTCTTACCACTGATACCAGAGCTGATCTCTGCTGCTGCTGGATCTCTGGTGATTGTGGCTGTAATTGTGATATTTTGTATCTGCAGGAAACACAGAGACGCAGGTCGAGTAAATCCACAGCTCACACATCTGTAAAAACAATGAGTCTTATTTATGAATCAACAATATTCTCCATGTTTTGATTGAACGTGTCTGTCATTACAGTTCATGAAGACGAGGCTCAAGCTGCTGCAAAACTCTACAAACACACTGGACTGATGACGGTGAGAGTTCCTGTATCGTTTCAATGAAATTCACATTTATTTATTATTATTTACATTTATTTATTATTTATTTTACAGTTCAAAATAACTGCATAGCACATAGCAATAATATATTACTGATTAAAATGTGTATCACTGCATACTACTTCACAAACTCATTACACATATTTGGCAGTGAGTGGTATATTATGTGTTACATGTTTTGCGCTTTCAACAGTCAATCATGTTGCTTGGTTTTATTTTTTGATGTTGTGTTCTAAAATTTCACAATAAAAGTCCTAAAAACATGAAAGACACAGAGACTCTCCATCACACACAAACACAAAACAAGAAATGCAAGTGTTCAATGCAAGAAACACTTACTCGTATTCCATAATATTAATTGATTCTATCCCATAATACTCCATCCGATGCTTCGGCCCAATACATTATCAATCCTTATGATGAATTTGCAGCATATTTCAGTCATTTATTTAATATGAATAATTGTATTAATTTGTGTTTGTGTTTGTGTTACAGGAATCTAACATGACAGAGGTGATTTACACGTGTTTCACCACAGAACAATGATCAAACTCTCTGTGATTCTGTTTCCACACAAATCATGTTCTGATCATAACTGCATCTGGCTTTAAATTCCATTACTGTTCAAGTTATTTTTGATAAGTTAAATACTGCAGATCAAAAAAGATTGCTTTGCTTACATTGGATTACTTAGCATTTTTTTTTTTCTGTTTGTCTGCCTTTATCAATAAAGTTTTCTCACTCTGAGGTTCAAGAGTCTCTCCATTTTTATTAGCCTACATGTTGAGTGTCTCCTGGAGAAATACAAATTATATGTATATTTTAAAGGGGTTATTGGATGCAAAATTCACTTTACATGAATGTGTGTTGGCAGCTGTGGTGTCGTTTAGTTTTTTGTAGTGAGTATACTGTGATTTTTCCTTCACAGCCTCATACTCACCCGTCCCAGAGCAACCCCTCATAAGCACCACCACACTCACTAAACAGGACTCTACGCTTACTTTTATTTTTAGGAGCACTTGCGCTGCTAATTTAAAAAAAAAATCAGGAGCACAGTAAAACAATTCAGGAGCACCTTCTGATCAATAACAAAAGTTAGCCTTCCCATTACAAAGTAATATTGGACTCCTTTAAAGTGATTTAAAGGGGCATTTTTTTGTGTTTGAAGCGATTTAAGTGTTTTGTTGTTGGATGTAACAATGAACAATGTAGTCGTCATTTACTCACAACATCTGAGCTACTGAAAACACAGAGGATTACGTTTGTTTGTGAAGGGAATGTGCCCCGTTCTGCCTAAATGCGTCTGTGTTCATGCAAATACAGAATAAGTGAGTATAAGGTTTTTTTTATAATTAATCTTTTCAAATCGACTTTCCTAATAATGTGCTAGTAAACAAGTTCCATGATGAATGTGGCTAATGCTGAGTTCACACTACACGATTTTAGGCAGATTTTTCACTCGCCGACAGGTTTTGATAAATCACAGACAAATGCCTGAAATCGAAGGCAAATCGCTGCTTGTTCATGCGAGTGACAATCGCGCAGTGTGAATTGTCAAAGACGCGATCTGAGGGAATTGCTGACATGTCGCCGATGCCTGTGAATATTTGGTATGCTAAATATCTGGAGCTGTCGGCGATTCACTATCCTGCTGTGTGCAATGAGTTCTGACTGAAAACTACATCGGCGATGACCTGCAGCCAATGAGAGAGCAAGATACAGGGCAAAGGGAAGTTCGGGGAGGAGTTATAGTGACCAAAATATCAGTATTTTAATGTACAATTATATCATACAGAAACAAGCACAAACATTTGCTTGACCAGCCGCAACATCAGCATAACAGTTACTGCAAAATTATTATTTACCTCCACCTCTTTGCAGAACACACAATCCCTGTTCCCTGCATCTCCCTCCTGCATAATCCGTTTTTTTTGTTTTTTTTCCTTGAAGCTGGAAATCACAGACAATTTGTGGGCTATATTTTAAAAAAATAATTCCAGTCACTTGAGAATAACGGGCTGACGCACGCAAGTTCTCGCGTTATTTCCTTATCAGTTCTCGCGTGTGTTTTGGTGTGAAACGTAGTTTGCGGATCAGACAGAGCTGTCGGCGATTCTTGCAAAGTCATGCAATGTGAAAGCCCCTGTCGCCGATCCATCGTGCAGTGTGAACACAGCTACCCCAGATAGTCACGCAACGGCGATCCGATGAGTTTGAAAATCGTGCAGTGTGAACTCGGCATGAAGTTAACATTTTCAGAGAACTGCTCGTCACCCCACAGAAGAGAGCGGCGGGGTGAGCAGAGCTCATCAGCATTTAAATGGACCTGCACCGAAACGGGTCGCTGTGAACAGAGCTGTTTTTGACAAGGTAAAGAGGTATTTTTTTTACACTACCATTGAGAAATTTTAACCAAAGTATGTTATAGACTTTTAACTAAGACCCTAAAAATCATATCAACTTGTGGAAAATGGGCGTGATAACATCAAAAATTAAGATAAAAAATACAACTGTGTTCATCAAGTGTTCATCATATTTAAAATAATCTACACCTCTAGGAGAAGCAGAAGTCCTCACAGACGGGTAAGAACTGATAGTGATGAACTGAATTTATGCATTACCATTTGCTCATATAAAGGTAAGAAGAGATAAAGAGATTAAGAAGAGAACAAGATGTCAAACTTTGATATCAAGTTAATAAAGAACTTAGATGAAGGTTATTATTAACAGTGGAAGTCTGTGAATGTTTCTCCTCTCAATGGTTCATCCAGCAGGAGGTGCTTCAGAGGCTTATTTGTTTTTTTTTCTTGTTGTAGATGTTCCTGCACTAAAATGTTGAGAGTATTTTTTCCTACCTTTGTTGCCATTACAGGTAAAATACGATGATTATTCTGTTATTATGGTAATTATTCTGTTTTTTATTTATCATACTTAAAACATTGGTCCAGGTTTCTACACTGCTTAGTTTCTCCAGAAGAAAAGACCAAGGTCAGAGGTCAAATATGATTGATGTTCAGAACACAAAATAACAGATCAGTAGATATGGATATCAAATTCAATATTTCAAATAAATTATGGGCCTGTTTGAAAACTAATAGCAGAATAATGCCCTAACAGCCCAGCATTCATTTGAACATGTAAGATCAGCAAATGTTTGTTGATTTCCATGATGTTAAAGGAGACAGACGTGTGAACGCAAACTAACTGAGGTTTGGGGAGGACTCAACCAGATCACAGTTCAGTCATGAGTTTTCAGACATTTTAAGGATCACTATTGTGGACTTTTCAGTGAACCGATGAGGAAAATGTTTCTCAAATTAGTTTTGTTCTGTTTGTGGCGTTTGGTTGTAGAGTTAGAAATGTGTTTTTATGGCTTTAGTTGCTTCTGTTCTGGTACCATGTAATAAATTACTGGTTAAATTGGTCAGAGAGGATTAACATTCACTGTTATTCTCATACAGAAATAACTGAGCTGTGGTTTTGCTGTTGAGATCAATTCAGGTCTATTAGAGATTGATTAAATAAATATGAAACTCAGATACCCAACAACATTAGTTTTAGTATGACATTAAAGTAAAAACATTTTTTTTTAATTTACACTAGTGTGATATCTGGTTTGTTTTTAATGACAACTATTATTTAACTATTATTCAATCTATTATTTTTTTTTCATTGATCATCTGAACATCATTTCATTTCTCATCATTGAACATCATGGTTAAAAGTGTTTCAGTGAAACTTAAAAACATCAACATCAAGTGATTTTAAAGCTTTAATCTGTGAAAAACTGTTCTTCGGGAGTGTTTGGTGGTAACTGGTATTATGTGCCAGTAATACTGGTATTAGGTACACTTGAACCATCTTTCATACACTAGAATACTCAAGTGGTACTACAAGTGGTAACTAAATAATTTTTTTTAATACTGAGATAGTATGTTAAAAGTGCATTTTAGTTCATATCCACGGTGTCTCAAAGTAGCAGAATTGAGTACACTTAGATGACCTTAAGTTTATCTTAAGAAGTAGTAAAGTTAATTTTTAGTATTGTAGTGAACAACAGTCAAACTGGCATTCCAAGGACCAGTTTATGGCTGGGCCCCTCTCTAACTGCCGGCGTGGAGGGAGATGTGCCCCACTGTGACTGGATCGTGGTGGAGGAACATAAAGAGATGTTCAGAACCATCAGATAAGATGCCAAGACAACTGCCAGACACCTCCAACAGGACAGGAAGGGAGACCTTCTGCATCCACGACCACCTAAGAGAGGACTTCTCATTGGACTACGGGTTGACCCACACCATCACACCCAGTCCTAAGGTTTAGGAAATGACTACCATAAAAATTCCTCCAGATCTCTGGATGCAACAGCAGTGGCTGAAACAAAGAAAGGCCACACAGATCTATCCAAATCCATTCATACCCATGTTTGGAGACCTTAAATGGATGCAAACTTCAAGGAATTCACTTCATCCTCAGATGAAGTACAGTTTATGTTGATGGCCATTGACTGTTAACACAACAGTTCACAGGAGCAGGCCTATTAACATATTATGGTATAAATAAGTGATAGTTCAACAGTTTCCTATCATGTTTGGACTCTTTTTGCTCCTTATGATGCTGACAATAGTTTGAAAGAGGTTTGGTAAAGAAATATTGCATGGGTGAAATGTTAAAGACACTGTTTAACTTTGTACTCCACTGTATGCAAATGAGTTCCACACTAGGGCGGGCAACATCATGGCCACCTTGGACACAAGCGGCCAATCACATTCCTGGAACGGAGAGGCGCCAGATTCCAATCTCCTCCTCATCAAAAAGAGATAAAGGTACCTTCCCAAAAGACACTCCTTGTTCTGAGTCTGAGTCCTGTTACCGGGAAGACAGCAACAGGAACACTCCCCGTTTCTGAGTCTTTCATCTAGAGAGACACTAACAGAAACACCAAAGTTTTAAGTCTCTGATGCATCCAGAGAGACAGTAGCAGATACGACGTTCTGAGTCTCTGGCCTGACGAGGAAAGAGATTTCAAGACAGCTAAGGTTTAACTCAGCCCCTGAGCAAACCTTCCTTATCGGATTTGGCTACCCTTCAGTTGCAAAGGACCCAGCAGTGACGGACCCCGTCTGACTCTTGCCGCTCCGAAAGCAGCACAACCCAGTCCGCACAGGACCTCCGCAGTGGCAGACACTGCCTGAAACCCACGGCTCCTCAACGACGCAGCCAGGCTGCAAAGGACCCCGTGAAGACCCATCTGACCCAGCTACCCGGTCCATGCTCTAAGGACCCTTTGTGGCACAACAGCAGTTCAGCATTCTCCAGGTCAGCGCATTGACAGCTACCGGAACTTAACGCTGTGCCCTCCCCACTGCACGCAGTCTGCATCATCAGTGGAAGACGTCTCTACCCCCGGACTGATCACCCGCCTGTGGAACGTAATTATAAACTTAACAAACCTCTTTCCTAAAGACCTTGGCTTAGTTTATACCTGCAGCCTATGTTTTTCTAACCTGTTTAGATAACATTTACTTGGGGTCAGCATTACGAATAATAGATATATTATTTGTTCAGAGATAAATAAGCAGTTATTTATCATTAATTCCACCAGAGCCATTAAGTGGTTCCCATAAGCAACATTTCCATAGAAATCTCTTCCATTGCTACTTTCAGCTCAACAGCATTGCATTCAGCCATTCTGTGTTCATTCCATTTATTTGTTTCTGCGATTCATATTTAGTATCTTCCTTCATATTTAGTTGTCTATTATTCTCTATTAGCAGTGCATATTCACTTATTGGTATCATCACTAGTTGTTGTATTTACTCTTGCATATCTATTGTTAATAAATTTCATTTATCTTATTACAATTGTGTCTTCTTTGTGTTGATGATACAAGGCTCTACTAGCTAGCTAAACCACCAATCTTTCAAATAAATCAGCTGATCAGCTCCCTCCAATGTGTGCAATTCAAATTATTGAACAGCTTGTGGGAAACACGCCCACATTGCCAAATTACCAGTCTTTGACTGGTGCACTAAACTAAGTGAGGTGGGAATTGGTCATCTGATATACTCATAACTGCACCTTGAGTGGCGTGTGACCCAAAATCACAACGTCTTAGGTGACGTGAGTCCTACACACTACAGTATATTAAGTACAAAATTAGTGCGCGAAAATACAGCACTTTAAGTACACTATGGAAGTGCACTTGTTTTTCTCCAGGGATGACACCATCAAGATGTAAGGTAAGGTGTAAAGATGTGATTTCAATGTTGACAGTTAATGAAAGCAGTACACGGTCATCTCGTGAAGATGTAACAGAGACGTTCGTGCAATGTTGACTGACTCACTCAAATGTTTCGAGTGTGTTTTTCTAACCCTTTCACATCTTTAATTAGAGATTTGCCAAAATACCAAAGTCTGCAATCTAAAAATTTCATTATAAATTTCTCATAAAATTTACCCAAAACAAAATATCACATCAAAATACTTATGTTATGTCTTCTTTTGTTTCAGCTGAGTGAATCAGATTTACAGGCTGCTGTTCTCATTAACTATTACTGTTTTTTTTTTTTTGTAGCAAGATGGTAGAAATGCTGAAGGTCATTCACTGAATATAGTGTGAGAAGCTCAGTTTGTGAGTCAGTTAAACCTTCTGTGATCTGATTTTTTTTACATCTAATGTGGTTTGATCTATTGGTGGACAAACAGCGTCTGTATTAGCCTGACTATTATTAGATAAATAAGGTCAGTGGTTTGTGGCTGGAGAGTTTTTTCATTTTCTCTCCTACTTGTATGAACCAAACCTTCTGACTTCTGCTCCATACAAGCCATCTCTAGAGTTTCTTTTTTTTTTCTTTTCTTTTTTTTAATGAATCCATCAACAGTTATGAAATCAAACATTATTCTTATCATCAGGGCCGTCACTAGGAATTCTGGGCCCTGTGCACAGCCCCCTCAAAATCACATTCAGTGGATCGCAGGCCACTGTTGATTTTCATGATGCTAAAAGAGACAGACATGAGAACGGAAACTGAGGTTTGGGGAGGATTCAACCAGATGAATATCACAGTTCAATCGTGAGTATTTTCAGACATTTTATTCGTCACTGGCATTGACTTTTCAGAGAACAGATTAGGTTGGTGAGTTTGAAATGCATTTTTATGGCTTTAGTTGTTTCTGTTCTAGTACCATGTAATAAATTACTGGTTAAATTAGTCAGAGAGGATTAACATTCACTGTTGTTGTCAAGTAGAAATAATTGAACTGTGATTTTACTGTGAAAACAAGTTTGTAAAAGCTTTTTCCCTAAACATCTGTATTGAGATTGTTCATCAGAGTGAACAGTACGCGCTGACACAAAGTAACAACTTTTCTTTTTTTCATCGTGCTGAAGTCTAGGGTTTTTGCAGGGCTCTTTGACAACTACACTTATTTGAGAGTCAAATGCATGATTTTTCTGGTCCATAATGAAGTTCATCATTTTCCTCATCTATGTACCTTTTGTTTACTCAGGTGAGATTCATTTCATAACATCATTTAAAGGTTAAATTATCAGCTACATGGCATTACAAAGGAAGTCTTTATTTACTTATTAATAAAACTAAACCAACTCAGGGTTTATATGTTGAATAAGCTTTTATTTTTATATGTTTAGTTTTCATGTACATTTTTGTTTATTTTTAGTAATTTTGCTGTGTGATTTTGTTGTTTTATTATTATTTTTATTATTATTATTTATTTTTAATATTGTTTTACAGTTTATATAAATATTGCTTTTAGATTTTATTTCCAGTTCTTCAACTTTAAGTTAAGGAACTTTATTAATCCCCATAAAGGGGAACTCATTTGCCACCATTGTACATCACAGGCAATAAATAATTGAGCAATGAACACAATAACAAAATTAATCCATATAAAAATCGCACCACTTTGTTAAAAAACAAAAAAACAAACAAAAAAAAAACTAACAGCAGTAAGAATAAAATACCTTCTAAATCATACTTTAGAACACTGAAGCATTAAGGTACAAAGGGGCTAAATATATACCGGTCACATATAAGCAGTGTGTTCCTCCCTGTAAACAATATGTTTGCAGTAGGGGTGTGCAGCGGATCCATTATTTGTATCTGTATCTGTATCTGTATCTGTATCTGTATCTGTGACAATCTCAAAATTATTTGTATCCGTATCTGTATTCGGATAGATCCAGAAGTGGGCGTGGTTTAAACCGGAAGTTCGTCAGATTACATGAAAATACCATTTTAAATGCAAATCTGTTCGATTCCTAGTTTTCATTTAACAAATATGCCTTGTATAACTAAAGAAAGTATTCTTTTTATTAAAATGCCAACTTTGTAAATATCTTCTATTTAAAAATCAAAAAAATAAAAATAACTTTATCCTTCTTATTTTACAGTGGAACTTTGTGTACAAATTTGACAAGAGACAAGCATCCATAATCTTAAATTAAAAACACTAGTAGATATGTGATCATTTAGCTACGAGTTTATCAACAGAGCGCAGCAAATCATTTAGATCCTCCAAAAGCCTTGATCAAACATCGCTTTTCTTTGGCTTGTATAATTAAATGTTATACCATTCATGAAAAGGGCTAATGTAATGCGTTTTTACAGTTGGATTTCGAAAAGTTTTGAAGTTCGGACCGTTTTTAGGATATTTTTGTCAAGTTCATATAACTCCAGACAAAGCTCTGATTTCTGAGAGACGCGCATCGCAGCAATTGATTGAAGGAGCTTGGCGCAAGTGCAGCCTCCACTCCGCTCTGCCATGTTGCCAGATCTAGTTATTATAAGCATCGTTGGACTTGTTTTAATACTTAATGTAACAGAGTTAATAAAGTAATTAGGCCATTAATAAAGTGAGAAGATGAAGGTTGTGGTTAGAGATTATGTATCCTATTTGCAAAATGCAAGATTTAAACTTATTTTGGTGCATTTTTCAGGAGATTGGTTGTGTTTGTTTTTTGTAGCAATATCTGGCAACACTGCTTCGCCGGCACTGACAAGCAGCAATCAAAAAAGGAGCGCACGGGTAGTTTATTGCTGAGGAGACCACATTCGTTAGACAAACCCAATGATCACCATGATATTATCTGTACGAAACTGTCAAACGCTATCATAGCAGTACTAGCCATTATTATTGCACAAATCTTAACAACCGCAGACCTCACTAATGTAGTGCTGTTCCAGCAAATGTGATTGTGTCTGCTGAATATTTTTTCAGTTATTCGGATAAATCCGTTATTCGTTTTGAAGCCATTATCCGTGCCTTTCTGAATAAGGTATTCGGCTTCGGGCACATCCCTAGTTTGCAGGTGATACACACTGCTTGTGTGTGTTTTTTTTCCCGGGAGTGAGGCACTGCAAGAGCCTCCCTATGCGTACACTCCACTCCCGAAAGGTCCTCTTCTCAAGCGAAGATTCTTTCATCAGTGTTCCCCGCGGAACAATTTCTCCCAGACCTAAGAGATTGCCACGTGTTGGTGCGCCCCGACAACACAGCGGTGGTCTCTTATATCAACCACCAAGGAGGTCTGTGGTCGCGTCCCCCTGTACATTGCGCAATGTCCCCTCTGGTACTCTATAGTTCATCCAGCTCCGTTGGGGCTGGATGCCATGGTACAGGCGTGGCCGAGGCTTCATCTGTATGCCTTTCCCCCGATCGCTCTGTTTCCCGGAGTTCTGGCAGGAGTGCTCCGGGATGGGGTCCAGCTGCTACTAGTAACCCCGTTGTGGCTGGGCCGAGTATGGTTCTCGGACCTGAATTCTCTCCTCGACGGCTCTCCATGGGAGATTGCCGTCAGGAGGGATCTCCTCTCACAGGCAGGGGGCACCCTTGTGCACCCCTGCCCAGAGTTATGGAAACTGTGGGTGTGGCCCCTGAGGCGGCACAGATCATAGCTTCTGGTCTCTCAACCGAGGTTGTTGAGACCATCCTCCAATCCAGAGCTCCCTCAACGAGGAAACTGTATGCCTTGGAGTGGAAACTTTTCACTTCATGGTGCGGAGATCGCCAGCTTGACAAACTGCCTGGTTGGTACAGTACTGGAGTTCTTGCAGGATCGACTCTCCGCAGGGTTAACCCACTTCACCTTGAAGGTTAATGTGGCGGCGATTTCGGCCTTCCACGCCTCTCTTGGTGGACAGTCGGCAGTGATGGGCAGTAGCGTCGCTACAAGTAGTGGCACTACTAGTTTAACTACATTTCTCAGTAGCGTAGCGGTAGCGTCACTGCTTTCTGAATCAAATAGCTTTTCGGTAGTTAAGCTCTTTTTTTGATCAAGTAGCGCGGTAGCGTCAACAAAAGCTAATGTTACATTTTCCAAAGAAAGCATTCTGAAAGTCAAGCTCAAATCGTAAATATAACAGCTACGGATCACTGATCCTGGATCAGTAAGTGACGCCACAGACACTAAAGTTCATAACGCCATTGGCTCCTCAAACTGTCAGTCAAACATCATTATTCCTCAATGAAGTGCGGCGCACATTTTGGAGCATCTCAGCTTGTTTGCAGTCTGAAGGTAAATAAAAATCTGTTGATTGAATAAGTACAGCGGTTTCTTTACTCAAAAAAAAACACTATTTACAAAGGCTAATGCCTGTTTTTGCTTCTTTGTTTGTTTTTGTTTTTGAGGAGCGGCGAAGAGTTTCTCTAGCATTTGTTGTTAAGTCACAGCCAAATAGCTTGTGCGAAGCGCTGAATCATAATATGATACTTTGGCCAAATAACAGAAAAAAAACTGAACGCCCACATAATGACAGAAAACTGGGGAAAACAGGACACGAGTCAGGAAAAAAAAAAAAAATTCACTGGTCAAAAACTTCATATTTGAACTACATTTTGGTGAAATGTTTATATTAATAGGCTATCTAATGACACATGCAACGATGCAAATAAACATAGCCTATCTGTAGGCCTAAACATCTGTATGGTAACACTATACAACACGATTTCATTAAAATACATTTGTTACAGTGTTTATTAATCTTTGTTAATGTTAGTTAATGAAAATACAGTCGTTCATTGGTAGTTCATGTTAGTTCACAGTGCATTAACAAATGTTAACAAACAACTTTTGATTTTAATAATGCGTTAGTAAATGTTGAAATTAACATTAAGATAAATGCTGCAGAAGTATTGTTCATTCTTAGTTCACTCACTCCTAACCCTAACTAATGTTAACTACTGAACCTTATTGTGAAGTGTTACCATTTATATAAATGTATCTGTATACAATAAAGCCACAATACCAACTACCAATAGGAGGTTTCCGGCCGGCAGTAAAAATGTATTTTCCCTATGTCACAATTTGAGGTTAATCCGGCCCTGTAGTTGATATTGATTATGTTGCCAAATTGGTTTGGAACAGCTGTTGAATAAACAATTAAACTGAACATGCCTGTCTATCAGCTTGACTGACAGTTTTATTGATCACTGAGAGAGCATTGACTTGGTATGATGTTTGTTCAATATAATTAAAAAAATAAAAAATAATTAAATAGCTTGGATGTACTACTTTTTCCATGTTGCCGTAGCTTAGCTTGCTACATTTCCCAGGGCTGTAGTTTTAGTGTAGTTAAGCTTCATTTAAAGAAAAATAACTGTTAGCTTAGCTCACTACATTTTCCAAGTAACTTGCCCAACACTGACAGTCGGTGGGTAGACACCCCCAAGTTACATGTTTCCTCCGTGGTGCACTGAGGCTAAGGCCTCAGGTACGGTCCCGGATTCCTCCTTGGGACCTGGCTGTGGTGTTGGATGCTCTCTGTAGGCCTCCCTTTGAGCCTATCGATGAGATCTCTGATCGCCATCTCATCCTGAAGACTGTGCTTCTTCTATCAATCTCTTCTCTGAAGAGAGTTGGGGATCTGCAGGCCTTGTCAGTGGCCCCTACTCACTTGGATTTTGTGCCCAGCATGGCCAAAGCCTATTTATACCCTCGTGCAGGGTACGTCCCCAAAGTTCATTCCGTTACACCGCAGCCTGCCGTACTGCAGGTCTTCAGTCCTCCTCCCCTTTGGGAGCCTGACTAGCAAAAGCTTAACTGTATGTGTCCAATGCGAGCGCTGGACGCATGCATCCACAGAACTACCCTGTGGAGAAGGGCGGACCAACTGCTGATTTGCTATGGTCCCCCTAAGAGAGGGCTGCCTGCTACGAAGCAGACTCTCAGTCGGTGGATCGTGGATGCCATCAACACGGCCTACGAGTCCTCTGACCTCCCCTTGCCGATGGGAGTCAAGGCTCATTCCACTAGGAGTGTGGTTGCCTCCAAGGCCTTCCTTGCAGGTGTCCCAATACAGGACATCTGCAACGCTGCGGGATGGTCTGGCCCCTGACTTTTGTCAGGTTCTATGGCCTGGACATGCCATACTTCCGGCACCCCTGCCTTCATTCCTAGAAGCTGACACCGGTTTCACCGCACGTGCTTTTATACCAGCTGGTCATTACGTCACCTCGCCCGTGACGTCTCGCCTATCTATTGAACAGATTTCACTTGTATTCAGAGCCGGTTACGCTGAAGGCATTCCCCTAGTGTTCTCGGACGCAGCGTCTCATTCCCCCGAGGAACTGGGGTTACATACGTAACTTAAGACGTTTTTGGAGCGCTCTTTGATGACTACACTTGTTTGAGAGTCAATTGCATGGATTTTTGCCCATTTTTTTAATCTACGTACCTTTTGTTTACTCAGAGATTCAGAACCAGTTAAAGGTTACATTTTCTAGCCATAGAAGCTGACATGGCATTAAAATGGGAGGGTTTCTCTGTCAACGAAGTCTTTAGCTACTTCCGTGCTGAACTCTGTGTTGCTTTAGTTTTATTAATATATTTAATAAACTTTCTCTATATGTTTAGTATTCATGTACATTTTTTTGTTTATTTTTAGTAATTTCATTGTGTGATTTGGTCATTTTACAAGCTGTTATATATATATATATATATATATATATATATATATATATATATATATATATATATATATATATATATATATACACAGGTGCTGGTCATATAATTAGAATATAATCAAAAAGTTGATTTATTTCACTAATTCCATTCAAAAAGTGAAACTTGTATATTATATTCATTCATTACACACAGACTGATATATTTCAAATGTTTATTTCTTTTAATTTGGATGATTAGAGCTTACAGCTCATGAAAGCCAAAAATCAGTATCTCAAAATATTAGAATATTACTTAAGACCAATACAAAGAAAGGATTTTTAAAAATCTTGGCCAACTGAAAAAAATGAAAATTAAAAGTATGAGCATGTACAGCACTCAATACTTAGTTGGGGCTCCTTTTGCCTAAATTACTGCAGCAATGCGGCGTGGCATAGTGTCAATCAGTCTGTGGCACTGCTCAGGTGTTATGAGAGCCCAGGTTGCTCTGATAGTGGCATTCGGCTCTTCTGCATTGTTGGGTCTGGTGTCTCTCATCTTCCTCTTGACAATACCCCATAGATTCTCTATGGGGTTCAGGTCAGGCGAGTTTGCTGGCCAGTCAAGCACAGTAACACTATGGTCACTGAACCAGCTTTTGGTACATTTGGCAGTGTGGGCAGGTGCCAAGTCCTGCTGGAAAATGAAATCAGCATCTCCATAAAGCTTGTCAACAGAAGGAAGCATGAAGTGCTCTAAAATTTCCTGGTAGATGGCTGCGTTGACTGTGGACTTCAGAAAACACAGTGGACCAACACCTGCAGATGACATTGGCAGCCCAAATCATCACTGACTGTGGAAACATCACACTGGACTTCAAGCAACATGGATTCTGTGCCTCTCCACTCTTCCTTCAGACTCTGGGACCTTGATTTCCAAATGAAATGTAAAATTTACTTTCATCTGAAAAGAGGACTTTGGACCACTGAGCAACAGTCCAGTTTTTTTCTCCACAGCCCAGGTAAGATGCTTCTGACGTTGTCTCTGGTTCAGAAGTGGCTTGGTAGCCCTTTTCCTGAAGACGTCTGAGCGTGGTGACTCTTGATGCACTGACTCCGGCTTCAGTTCTCTCCTTGTGAAGCTCTCACAAGTGTTTGAATCGGCTTTGCTTGACTGTATTCTCAAGCTTGCGGTCATCCCTGTAGCTTGTGCACCTTTTCCTACCCAAATTCTTCCTTCCAGTCAACTTTGCATTTAATATGCTTTGATACAGCACTCTATAAACAGCCACACCTTTCAGTAATGACCTTCTGTAACTTACCCTCTTTGTGGAGGGTGTCAATGTTCGTCTTCTGGATCATTTCCAAGTCAGCAGTCTTCCCCATTATTGTGGTTTCAAAGAACAAGAGAACCCAGAATTTATACTGTAGGGGTGGTAATTTATTCAAACTCAAATATAAATATTCTAATATTTTGAGATACTGATTTTTGACTTTCATGAGCTGTAAGCTCTAATCATCAAAATTAAAAGAAATAAACATTTGAAATATATCAGTCTGTGTGTAATGAATTAATATAATATACAAGTTTCTCTCTTTGAATGGAATTAGTGAAATAAATCAACTTTTTGATGATATTCTAATTATATGACCAGCACCTGTATATATATATATATATATATATATATATATATATATTGTGACACGTGTCCCGAGCCGTCATCAGCGTCGCCCTGGCAACAGAGGAGACACACCTGCACCCTGCAATTACCAGAGGACCGGCCACACCTGAAGCTCATCAACCGCCGGCGTTTAAAAGCCGCCCTACACATACACTCCAGTGAGTACTGAGAAGAAGTCTCCGTCACTAATGTTGTTCTATCTCCTTTCTGCCAGAAGACTCGGTGTGACTGGTCCTGTCGAACCACAGACGCACGACACAGAGCCACCACTTCCAGGACATGAAGGGATCGATTGGGAACACTGCACGGAGCACCGCACCACAGACTCACACGGCTTGGCACTTAATAAATCCACCCCCCGGGGTTTGTTTGACTCGATCAAAGTCTCGGCACTACGGCACTACAACCGGGCAGCCCAACCACGGGAGTTTCAGCCAGGAGACCGGGTCATGGTTTTGGTGCCAACCGCCGCCTGCAAGTTCCTGGCCACCTGGCAGGGGCCGTACACCGTGACCGAAAAGGTGGGGCTGGTCACCTACAGAGTTCGCCAGCCCGGCCGCCGACGGGAGGAACAGCTCTATCACGTCAACCTCTTGAAACAGTGGGTCGGGACCAGGACCCAGTTGACGGCCCTTGCCACCTCAGACCCCGTGGTTGTCGACGTCAACCCCCACCTCTCGGTTGCCCAGAAAACGGAGCTACAACATCTTGTCAGTCAGTTCTCCGATGTGTTCTCCCCCTTGCCCGGGCGGACCAACATCCTCCACCATGACATCCACGTTCCAGCTGGCACCATCGTGTCCCGTGTCCCGGAGGCTCGGCGACATGCCATTGAGGAGGAAATATAGGAGATTGAGGTTAGGGGTAATTGAACCATCCTGGAGTCCATGGTCCAGCCCGATCGTCATGGTCCCAAAACCAGACGGCACCCTCCGCTTCTGTAATGACCTCCGACGTCTGAATGAGGTGTCTGAATTCGACAGTTACCCCATGCCCCATGTAGATGAGCTGATTGACCGCCTGGGGAGAGCCCGGTTCATATCTACGCTCGACCTCACCAAGGGATACTGGCAGGTACTACTAACAGAGACCGCAAAACCCAAGACCGCCTTCTCGACCCCTAGCGGCCATTGGCAGTACCGGGTTCTCCCCTTCGGCCTCCACGGGGCTCCAGCCACATTCCAACGGCTCATGGACGTCCTACTGCGGCCCCACCAGACCTACGCACCGGCCTATCTGGACGATGTCATTATCCACGCAGAGACCTGGGAGGAACACCTCGAGCGGTTGCGGAGGGTGCTGATGGAACTCCGCCGGGCTGGACTAACTGCCAACCCCCGGAAATGTCACCTGGCTCTCTTTGACGCCAAGTACCTGGGCTTTCAGGTTGCAGGTACAAGCCGTTTTGGGGTTGGCAGGGTATTACCGCTGTTTTATCCCTAACTTCTCCTCCTTAGCTGCTCCCCTGACAGACCTGATCCGGAAGGGGCAGCCCGAGAAGATCGTGTGGAGTAGTGATGCGGATCAAGCATTCCAACGAGTGAAGGCGGCACTCATGTCCGAGCCCATCCTACGAGCCCCTGATTTCGGCTGCCCCTTCCTGTTACAGACGGACGCGTCCAACACCGGGTTGGGAGCCGTCCTCTCACAAATAGTAGACGGCGAGGAACACCCGATGGTCTATATCAGCCGAAAGCTGACCCCCGCGGAACGTCGCTACGCCACGGTCGAGAAAGAAGCGTTGGCCGTTAAGTGGGCAGTCCTGGAGCTCCGCTATTATCTCCTCGGACGGAAATTCACCCTCGTCACGGACCACACTCCCCTGCAGTGAATGGCCAGAGCAAAGGACACGAAGGGGGAGGGGGGGGGAGTGTGACACGTGTCCCGAGCCGTCATCAGCATCGCGCTGGCAACAGAGGAGACACAATTACCGGAGGACCGTTTTTATAAGTGTATTTCTGAAGGAAACCAACTGTTTTCAGAAAATTTGGGATGTCATTTTCATTTCATTTTGCATGCAATGTCTGATAAAGCAACGTTTGTGAGCAGAGCTCTGCTTTATGTACAGCGTTACCGCGGAAACCGCTATCTCCGCGCTCTAAAAGCGCCTCCCGCTGGCAGAGAATGAACTTGCATATAAGCCGCCACAAATAGAATCCAAGTCTGTGGGAAACACTGTACACATACTTCAGTGTTCATTTGTACATCCAAACACTGAGCAACTGCCATGCTTCGCTCGTTTGCAAGCCATGATTTCTCTCTCTCTCGAGAGAGAGAGAGAGAGAGAAAAAAAAATATAGGTTACACTTTATTTCGATAGTCCACTTTAGACATTCTACTAACTATAAGTAACTTCTACTAACTATAAGTAACTACGTGTCAACTACATGTCAACTAATTCTCATTAATTTGCAACTACATGTCTACTAACTCTCAGTAGGGTAGGTTTAGGGTTAGTAGAGTAAGTTGACATATACTTGCAAAGTTTCTGATAGTCAGTATGTTGTATGTTGTGGATCCATCAAAATAAAGTGTTAGAAGATATTAATCAGACAGTCTACTAATACTCTAATGACTGCTGGTTGACATGTAGTTGCAAAGTTACTTACTGTTAGTACAATGTCTAAAGTGGACTATCGAAATAAAGTGTTACCAAAATATATATATATTGCGCTCTCCTCACACGGTAGTAGCTCATTTTCTCATGGGCGGGCAAAGCAGAGAAAGGGGAGGTAACCTTTCCTAATTTATGATGGAACTGCAAAAGTGCAAATTTGAAAAACAAAACAAACAAACAAACAAAAACCCCTGAATTACAAGCAGTAATTTTAATGTGGTGTTTAACCGTGTTTGAGAGCTTTATGTCTTTGTTTGTTCAGAGTTTCACACTTTCATAACTACATACACGGGAATAAATGGACAGATGGTTGAAGGAATCCTAGAGTTTTCTGCTGTAACTACACTGGATGGACGACAGATTGATTATTATGACAGTGAGATAAAGAAGCTGATTCCCAGACAGGACTGGATGAAGGAGTTTACATCTACAGACACATGGAAAGAAGACACTGAGATCAGAAAAGAAGTACAGCAGATCTACAAATCAAATATTCATGTTCTAATGGAGCGATTCAATCAGTCACATGGTGAGTTAAAATACTTTATACTACAGTTTCAAATGTCAAAGATCACCTTATACATGGAAAAGGAGCAGATTTTATGGTATCTCCTTTTCTTCTTCAGGTGTTCATACGTATCAGAGGATGTATGGATGTGGTTGGGATGATGAGACTGGAGCTTCAGCAGGGTTTGATCAGTACGCTTATGATGGAGAGGATTATGTTGTCCTAGACTTGAAGGACCTCAGATACATCGCAGCTGTAACACAGGGAATGATAACAAAGATCAAGTGGGATAATAACAGAGCACAGCTTGAATTACTCAGACAATACTACCAACTTGAGTGCGTTAACTGGTTAAAACATTTCTTGTCTTTGAGGAAAGTGGATTTAGAGAGAAGAGGTAGCTTGTCTTTGAGAAATTTACTTTGTTCAACAAGTTGACAAGTGTTTTATTATAATTAATAGTTGTTTGTGTTTCTCTTTTTTTCTCATGAATTGCTTCATTAAAACAAAATGTAGATGCATTTATTTAACTGATCTGATCTGAAGAAATAAAATTTTCCTCACATTTATCTCAATCTTTTTTTAGCTCCTGAAGTGTCTCTGTTACAGAAGGATTCCTCGTCTCCAGTGGTGTGTCATGCCACGGGTTTCTACCCATCATCAGCGACTATCACCTGGTTAAGAAATGGACAGGATTACGATGAGGATGTGGATCTTGGAGAGACACTACCAAATGAAGATGAGACCTTCCAGAGGACATCTACCCTCAATATTAAACCAGACGAGTGGAAGAAGAACCAGTATGTTTGTGTGGTAGAGCACAAGGCAAAGACCATCCGGAAGATTCTGAGAGAGGACGAGTTCAAGAGCAACACCAGTAAGTTTTTAATAGTTGATTTTACACCTTTTTTAATGCTTTTTATTCATATTTTATCTAAGTACCTGACGTAAGATGTTAGAGGTTAATTATTACAACTAAAACAGAAAAAATGTTTGATGTTATAGAGAGATGATTGTTACATTTAACCTCTTAAGACCCGAGACAAAAGTTTTAGGATTTTTTTTTCTCCATGTCTTTACATTGTTTAGAGCATTAAAAATAATGTAATAAATAAAATCAAATTTAAAAATTATATTTCATTCATAAGTTATGCTATGTCCTTGTTAGAGGACATCGGGACTCAAATTCTTAAAAAAAAAATAAAAAAATAAAAAAAACATGAATGATACATAGGAAAAAACAATAGATTTTTTTAAATCACCAGCATTTTTAGTTTTCAAGATGATTTTTTTTTTTTACCAAACTTATTTTGAGATACTGATTTTTGACTTTCATGAGCTGTAAGCTCTAATCATCAAAATTAAAAGAAATAAACATTTGAAATATATCAGTCTGTGTGTAATGAATGAATATAATATACAAGTTTCACTTTTTGAATGGAATTAGTGAAATAAATCAACTTTTTGATGATATTCTAATTATATGACCAGCACCTGTATAGTCTCAGAGAAATTCATTAAAATATAATGTCCTCCTATGAGGCCACAGGGTCTTAAGGTTAAGGGAGATATAAATGCTTCTGCAAGCGCAACAAACAGAAACAACCAATGAGATGGGGATAACTTGAAGTGTTAGATGGGAATAACTCAAGAATTAACTTGATGTAGCAAGATTTAAAAATTCACAATCAATTAACCAGTTACATAAACTTAGGCACTATGTTAAGACAGTGGCTGTGTCTGAAATTGCCCCATATACCCTATATAGGGCACAACCATTTAGTAAGGGGACACTGTTTAGAAAGGGAACTCATGCGTGTTCACCACGATACCAAAGTCCACAATCAAGAGCAAGATATGTCATTGTGAACTCAAGTATTTTTCTGAATATTTTCCCAAAACCAAATCGCAGGTAATCATGAAATTATTTTTCTAAATAAACAATTATATTGACAGGTTACTGTATGTTTTCATCTACTTTCTCTTTCACTTTAAGTAATTCAGTAATTAATTAATATTACATGAGCAAGAAAGCTGCCCCCCCCCCCCCCAATATCAGCATGATTAAAAATGTGATATATTGATTTTATGCAACAGTTCAGCAAATAAGTTTTTAATTTCTTCATCATCATTGTACCAGTTCACGAATCAGTAAACTTCATCTCTGCATGTGCTGTAATTTAAGATGTGCATTTGGGAAAGCAACAGTTTCCAGTTTATGTTAAATTGTTGTAAGCTTAATATTCTAATCACTGAACACATGCAGACACACTTTCAACAGAACTCCAGTGTCCTTGTGTAATTCAGACACTCTTCTGCTATTAGTTTTCATACAGGCTCAGAATTAAAATATCCGTTTATTGACTGAGTTGATGTTTTTATTTCTCAGACTCTGTGCACTGTTGTGGTTCTACTGAAGCTGTGATCCGATTGGTCCTCTCTGCTCTGGTGGGCGTGGCTACTGTCATTCTTCTGGTTTATGACATCAGATTTAGAAGAGCTGAACAAGCAGATATTCACACACCAGGTGCATGACTGACGTAATTTCTTGCATATTGTTTTTTTTTTTTTTTTTTTTTTTTTCGATTTATATTTCTGAGATTTATTCATTTATGCCTTTATTAATTTTTACAGAAAGTATTGACATCTAAAGCTGATGCTGAATTTTAAAGGTTCTTCAAGTGTGTTTTTTGTTCTTCTAGTGCTTTTGTCATAATAAATTCTGAGGATTATTTGAGTTTGTGCTCTCTCTTTCAGTGTCGGGTTAAAAAAAAAAAAATTGAAATGCTTTATTGTTTATATTTCTTTCAGATACATGAAACACATGTATAAAGAGACACACAGATCTCAGATCTCACTTTACTGCTGCTGTCCATTTGCCTTTATCAATAAATTTTATCATTCTGAGCTTCAAGAGTCTCTCCATGATTATTTTTTTTTTTAACTTAAAGGACCTCGAGACGGCGCACTAACCATGACAATCTCTCCACATTTTATTACATTTATTATGTTGAGCGCCTCCTGGAGGAAAAGTAACTTTGTGTATTTTAACAATTTCAGCAGTGCGATCCATATAAAACCTTACATTATTAAAACGTCATTTAAAATAAAATATTAGTTGTAAATGTTTACAATATAATTAAGCTGATTTGTTTTCTATTTGCTTTTCTATCCACAGTAATAAACAAACAACTTCCCGTAGTGTCTCCTTTAACCTGACAAAATACTGATCTGTGAGATGTTATAATATACTGTACTTTGAGAACTCAATGTAATAACGTAAACACAAGATATCGGTGCTCCATTTTCTCCGACAGGCAAAGTCTTTAAATCTCTGTAGTCTGATTTGTGTCTGTGGATCAACAGCATCATCTAGTGGCTCAGTCTGAATCAGCTTGTTATCAGGAGTGATTTGCTCAGGATCCTCTGTCTCCGACTCTTCTAGTTCTGTCTGATTGATTCAGCTGGGTGTCATTTGCACCAAAGGATTTCTTCACAAATAAGGTATTACTTTTTTTTATTGTGAAACACAGAATTTCCCATTTTGTGTCGTCTTCTGTAGTGGTTGAATATGAATCGTATGTTCAGATCAGAAAGTACTTTTTATTCAGAATCATCACAAACATACAGCTATCTTGATGTTTAGTTAGTTAACTTTGTATTCATCAAATAATTATGAAAAAGTGGAAGAATCACAGTTTCTACAAAAATATGAAGTGAAAACAGTTTTCAGTATTGATGATAATGAAAACCATTAGTAATAGGTTAATTGATCACAAATAATTACTAATAATAATTAGGCAGCAAAACAGCATATTATATATATTTTCTTTTTTTGAAGGAGCATGTGACACTGAAGACTGTAGCAATGATGCTGAAAATTCAGCTTTGATCACAGAAATAAATTTTAAAATATATTTAATAGAAAAAAAATCATATTATTATTTTTACTGTATTTTTGATCAAATAAAATCATCCTTCTTTCAAAAACCAAATACAAAATCTTAATTATTTCAAATATTTGATTGCCATATAAAATAAGGCATGTGAACTAGCAAATTATATTTTTATTAATATATCACTTTCCTAATCATAGCACTTGAAAGCGAAAGTCTTCAGATTTACAATGTTCTAGAGTAATGCCTTGTCCAAATACCCACACTTGCGGTCTTTGCACTTGACCACTTGACATCTTATATGATGTATTTCCTGTGTTTGGCCCAAGTGAGGATAAAGACCACAAGTGTGCATTTAGTGTGTGTTAAGGGCACTGCACTTTGCCGTTTTTAAGACCTGGGACAGTCTTGCGCACTTACTTCCTGTCACGCGCACGCGCTCTCAAGTGGCCAAGGCAGCAAGTATGGGGTTTTGGACAAGGCATAAGTTTGAGAATTATATTTTATATATTTTTTTTAATGCTTAGACATATGAAATTACAGTAGAAAGCCTCGATAGAGACTTACAAACATTCACGCTTATGTTAGAATAATGTAAATGGCATAAATAAATTCGAAAAGGTCCATAGTAGTTTGCAGCCCTGAAAATTAATGTCTGTCGTTTAGGATTTTTTGATCATAAAAAGTTAGCAAATATTGCTGAATTGTCTCGTCATGTTTAGCTGCTTACATCTTACCTCAGAGTCAGCTCGCATTCAAGTGGTGCACAGCTCAGCTCTGTGAACAGTAAATCCCGCCTTGTACACTTTGATTGGCTATTTCAACCATTTTGACATTGACGAGCGCTTTTGAACCAGAGCACGCTAAATTAATAACAATGTTTGACTCAAAAGTTCTGCAAGAGAACGCAAAACATTAAAAAATATATTTTTTCCTTGCACCCCGAATTTTTCCCACCACCATGTCCCTTAAGGGGCTCCGTACTTTGCTCACACTGGATTACTAAGTATAATTTTCTGTCTGTCTCCTTTTATCAGTAAAGTTTTCTCACTCTGAGGTTCAAGAGTCTCTCCATTTTCGTTACATGTTGAGTGTCTCCTGGAGAAAGACAAACTATATGTATATTTTAAAGTTCAGCAGAGTGCTACATATATTAAAACATTATTTGTAAATGCTAATTATTATTAAGCTCATTTGTCTTTTTTATACCAGTAAAACAGTTATTTTTATTTACTATTACATTCCTTTGCAGCTCTTCAACAATCTCTGCGGTAATACAGCTGCTGTCTTGTGCAATGGTCACTTAACTACTATTAGATAAAGTAAAGTAAATAAACTGGATACACATTCTTTTGAAGTGGATTTATCCATAAAGTGGATAAAGTAATGGCACTTGAGAGCTGTGCTCTTGTCACAGCTGTGCAGGTATGTAAGGGCACACTCAATGAATCAGTTCTGTCCAGAATCATGGAAATCATCAGGAGAGGCCAAGCTGAGAGCGATGACCTGGAGGTGAAACCATTCCTTTCTCAACGTCATGAATTTTCATCTCCCAGAGAATAAGTTATGTTCATATACTTAAGAAATTCAACAAGAAGGACAGAATGTTCTGAGTTTTAATAGAAATGTCGATACGGGAAACTATTATAACTTCTTGATTAAGGGTGGTACAGTTTAATTTGTAATCAAAGAAGGGAGGAAATGCAGTGTAATTTTGTTAATGCTGTTAATTTAACTACACTTCCCATAATGCATATTGTTAGATTTTCTGTAGAACATCTGTGAATACAGGAGGGAGTTAAGGAGCTGTCACACCATATGGCCATGTGTCGTACTTACATGGACAATATTACCCCTTCAAGATTAAATATTCTTATATCAATATGTGGCATTATGTAGAGCAGATATTGTTTTTTCTCTGGACTGTGCTGTGAGCTACAGTTGATGGAAACCCATTTCAGATCAAGCTTACTGAACACAGAGACATGCATACCTTGAAGAGCTCGTCTAGAGATGAATTTGGGGTAACACTTTATTTCGATAGTCCACTTTCGATATTCTACTAACAGTAAGTAACTTTGCAACTACATGTCAACTAGCAGTCATTAGAGTATTAGTAGACTGTCTGCTTAATATCCTCTAACACTTTGTTTTGATGGGTCCACAACATACAACATACTGACTGAGAAACTTTGCAAGTATATGTCAACTCATTCTACTAAACCTAAACCTACCCTAACAGTCTACTCTGAGAGTTAGTAGACATGTAGTTGCAAATGAATGAGAATTAGCTGACATGTAGTTGACATGTAGTTACAAAGTTACTTATAGTTAGAGGAATGTCAAAGTGGACCATCAAAATGAAGTGTAACCGAATTTGGTACCGACCATGAATTATTGCTTTATTTACCAGCCTTATATCCAAGTGTGATGCCCCAATTGTTGGTTCTTCACAATTGATGACACTAATATTGTTTCTGCATGTGTAAATGCATTAAGGGAATGGTGGTTCCACTAGACCAATGGAGGGCGCTATGAGAGTGCAGTGTGTTGCAAGGCGTCTGCTGGGCTGCAGGTCATAACCCAGCAAGAAGAAAGCTGATCACACGCACATTTTTGGCCTGTCTTTATTCCACCATTCCACAGGATAGTCGACTGTTTAATGTGTCAATCTTTATGGATGTTGAAAGAACACATGTTAGTGCATATCAAGTGCCTTAAATCGATTTGTTTTGATAAAGTTTTGCATGTTTAATCATTAATTGAAATTGCGATGTTAACCCGCGATTGGAGGAGATGTGTAGCTTGTGATAGTGGTTACTGAAGGTGAATATGCTTTGATGTGTTCGTATATCCGTTCCTACAAGGTTTAGTTTACTTTAAAAATGCATGTGAGCGATCTAAAATGGGTAAAACATTCAGATAATGTCATATTTGAATGTGTATTTGATACAGTTGAGGAAACTCAGTCATGTGACACCAAATAGCATATGAATATGGAAATGAGTGAAATAGCAATTGGCTGATGGACAGATCTTCATGGAAATGCTGTGTATTCACAAAAAAGAGACTGAAACAATGGACATTGGCATTAAAAAAAAAAAAAAAAATTATTGTTACATAATGCATTTTTTTTTTTTTTTACTGTTGTGTTTGTTCTAATGTTAAAATATTTAACCCAGCAAGAAGAGAGCTGATCACTCGCATGTTTTTGTCCTGTCTTTATTCCACCATTTCACAGATTGCTGGGAACACTTAACTGTCAGCTGATGCATAAGTCCTGTACCCGCTACAGTTCTTGGGGGCTCGTCCGGGATCAGCGCCACCTGCTGGAGGAGTGGAGCTCATTCGAAAGAATCCGAAGACCAGCTTGCCGTGGATCCCTGCATGGAATCCTTGCTGTCGTTTGAGTGTCGTTAACGGTGGCTCGGAGGTCGATACGATGGCAAACGAGAGAAGAAGAGAGCAGAGTCAAACACACTCAGGATCTCATGAGAAGATCAAACGCTGCTTAAGACACTTTTAACTTCTCTAGTCACTGATCATGTTATGGGTCAGTTTATTTCTGCTGAAAACTACACTGAACAGAAGAGGAAGCTGTGGTTAACTGGAGCTCAAAGCAGTCAAGTTAACATGTTGTGAAATGAGGTTGGAGCTCAATGTTCACACACATCAACACTTAAAGGTGTGCAGTTATTTTAGCTGACAGCAGAGTTTCTCATGACTACTACAGATCAGCCTCACATCAGCTCATCTGTCATTTCATTACTGAAACAGTTTTGAAGAGCTTGTCTTTTCATATTTGTGGACTGAAACCTTTGAAGATGTTTGACAGATATTGGTTATGTTTCTGTTTGTGGCGTCTGGAAGGTGAGTTTAAAATGTGTTTTAACTTAAGATCCTGCTTGGTGAACAGCATGTAAATAAGCGTGAATTTGACACAAGAATGCAAAAAACAAAACAAAATAAAAACAGATGTAGCATTAAGTATATAACTTTTTTTCTGATTATAATAACAACTTGATATTATTAAGAGAGTGTAAAAAAAAAATAATTTCCAAACCATGTCCATTAAAGTAATACACTCAGAGAAGCAGAGCCAAAGCACAACCAAAACAATGGGTCTCATTCATTAATAATTGTGTAGATTATTCGTGTTCATATGCATATTCGAACTTCTCATGAAAATCTTCCACATAATTCACAACACGTGTGTGCACATGAATTTGTTCTTAACCTTGTCCTAATGGGTTTGTTCAAATACCACACTTGAGGTCATCGCACTTATGTGACGTATTTCCTGTATTTGGCTCAAGTGCTCAAGTGGGCGTTAAGATCAGAAGTGTGGAGCAATTGTGTTTACAGAAGAAACAAAGGGTTTTACAGAGCTTTATTTTGATTTCCAATGCTTTGCATTTTAAAATAAACTTTTGAATGTCTGTTTAGTGGTCTCTTTAACAGATGACTATAACAGTAATATTGATGCTTCTAATTAAATGATAAAACACATTTGCAAATGTTGTACTGAATAAACATACACATCTTTGCATGATATGTAATTTCTAATTATTATTAAGTTTTAACTTATAGTGGAAAGCTTCTGGTACATCTCACAAGATCTCTGTAAAAAAAAAAATCTCATAATTTATTTCCAGAACATGATGCATTATGGGATACACTTGGAGTGGATTTAGTGTGGTTTAAGAGCACTGCACTTTGGCGTTTTCAAGACCTGGGAGAGTCTTGAGCACTTACTTCCTGTTGCATGCACGTGCTCTCAAGTGGCCAAGACCACACGTGTGGGTATTTGGACAGGCCCAGTGTTAGTGAATTTGGAGTGTTCTGGAAGAGTGAATCCTGATTTGTTTGTGAAAACATTTGTACGCAGGGAAATGCTTAGTGAATGAGACCCCATGTTCTTCCCGAAAGACACATGCAGGTTTATGTCTAACCGCTAGAGGGCCAAAAGTTACACATAGAGTAACTATAATATTTTTTCCCAGTCCTTATAAAAACACTGGAGCTCAAACAGCAGCAGCTGTAGTTTCAGTCGTGACGTGATTCTCATCTGAAGTAAAAGTATTTTTTTTGTGTGTAGTTCAAATCAGCTTCAGTTCCTGCATCAGGAAATCAGAGTTTTGTTCAAAATCACTATAAAAAATGCAATTATTAATCTACACACCAGTTTGCTTCTGTTGTGTCCATGTGATTGGTCTGAATATTATTAATTTCAAATGTAAATTTGATAAAACTCACCCTTGTTCTTTGTTCTTCAGGTGTGTTTGCTGGTTCAGATGCAGTGCAGTCAGTGTCAGTGACGGAGGGAGATTCAGTCACTCTACAGATTCATGTTACTGAAATACAGACCGATGATGAGATACGGTGGAGGTTTGGAACTAACAGGAATCTTATAGCTAAAATCAATGGAGTGACCAGCACGATCCTTGATGGTCCTGGTGGGAGATTCAGAGACAAACTGAAGCTGGATCATCAGACTGGATCTCTGATCATCACAAACACCAGAACCACAGACTCTGGACTTTATGAAGCTGAGATCAGCCGCAGCAGCTCGGAGGATAAATACAGATTCAATGTTACTGTCTTTGGTGAGTCACAATTACACTGTCATTTGTGCCATCAATCTTCAAACGAATAATTGTTTATTAAATATTTTTACACAAATAATTATTTAATGACTATTTATAAAACAAGCAAACCACACACAGAATAACTGATGCACTTTCCTCAGTTAAACAAATAATAATAATAATAATAAACAAATGTGTTTATTTATTAGCCTTATTGTTCTTTCATTTGATCATTTTTTTGTATTACTTTTTCTTTTCTGACGGTATAATCTTGTTAAACATGAATATATTTTAAGTCTTGAGAAACAAATGAAGATGTGGACTAACAGTACCAGCATTAAACATCAACTCTGTCAGACATGTTCTGATAAAACAACTATGAGATATGTGTTTATTTATTAGCCGCTACAACACCAGGCCCGCAGACTCCTCCACATTCTCCTTTATTGACTACTTCACGTCCTTCAGTCTTAACTCTGATACCAGTGCTGATCTCTGCTGCTGCTGGATCTCTGGTGATCGTGGCTGTAATTGTGAAGATTTGTATCTGCAGGAAACACAGAGACGCAGGTCGAGTGAATCCACAGCTCACACATCTGTAAAAACAATGAGTCTTATTTATGAATCAACAATATTCTCCATGTTTTGATTGAACGTGTCTGTCATTACAGTTCATGAAGACGAGACTCAAGCTGCTGCAAAACTCTACAAACACACTGGACTGATGACGGTGAGAATTCATGTATCGTTTCAATGAAATTCACATTTATTTATTATTATTTACATTTATTTATTATTTATTTTACAGTTCAAAATAACTGCATAGCACATAGCAATAATATATTACTGTTTAAAATGTGTATCACTGCATACTACTTCACATTACACATATTTGGCAGTGAGTGGTATATTATGTGTTACACATTTTTTTTGCTTTCAACTGTCAATCATGTTGCTTGGTTTTATTTTTTATTTTTTTGATCTTGTTAATTGCATAATAAAAGTCCTAAAAACATGAAAGACACAGAGACTCTCCATTACACACAAACACAAAAAAGAATCAGAATGAGCTTTATTGCCAGGTATGTTTACACATACAGGTGCTGGTCATATAATTAGAATATCATCAAAAAGTTGATTTATTTCACTAATTCCATTCAAAAAGAGAAACTTGTATATTATGTTCATTCATTACACACAGACTGATATATTTCAAATGTTTATTTCTTTTAATTTTGATGATTAGAGCTTACAGCTCATGAAAGTCAAAAATCAGTATCTCAAAATATTAGAATATTTACATTTGAGTTTGAATAAATGACCATCCCTACAGTATAAATTCCGGGTATCTCTTGTTCTTTGAAACCACAATAATGTGGAAGACTGCTGACTTGGCAATGATCCAGAAGACAAACATTGACACCCTCCACAAAGAGGGTAAGTCACAGAGGGTCATTACTGAAAGGTGTGGCTGTTTATAGAGTGCTGTATCAAAGCATATTAAATGCAAAGTTGACTGGAAGGAAGAATTTGGGTAGGAAAAGGTGCACAAGCAACAGGGATGACCGCAAGCTTGAGAATACTGTCAAGCAAAACTGATTCAAACACTTGGGAGAGCTTCACAAGGAGTGGACTGAAGCTGGAGTCAGTGCATCAAGAGTCACCACGCTCAGACGTCTTCAGGAAAAGGGCTACCAAGCTACTTCTGAACCAGAGACAACGTCAGAAGCATCTTACCTGGGCTGTGGAGAAAAAGAACTGGACTGTTGCTCAGTGGTCCAAAGTCCTCTTTTCAGATGAAAGTAAATTTTACATTTCATTTGGAAATCAAGGTCCCAGAGTCTGAAGGAAGAGTGGAGAGGCACAGAATCCATGTTGCTTGAAGTCCAGTGTGAAGTTTCCACAGTCAGTGATGATTTGGGCTGCCATGTCATCTGCTGGTGTTGGTCCACTGTGTTTTCTGAAGTCCACAGTCAACGCAGCCATCTACCAGGAAGTTTTAAAGCACTTCATGCTTCCTTCTGCTTACAAGCTTTATGGAGATGCAGATTTCATTTTCCAGCAGGACTTGGCACCTGCCCACACTGCCAAATGTACCAAAAGCTGGTTCAATGACCATAGTGTTACTGTGCTTGACTGGCCAGCAAACTCGCCAGACCTGAACCCCATAGAGAATCTATGGGGTATTGTGAAGAGGAAGATGAGAGACACCAGACCCAACAATGCAGAAGAGCCGAATGCCACTATCAGAGCAACCTGGGCTCTCATAACACCTGAGCAGTGCCACAGACTGATCGACTCCATGCCACGCAGCATTGCTGCAGTAATTCAGGCAAAAGAAGCCCCAACTAAGTATTGAGTGCTGCACATGCTCATACTTTTCATGTTCAAACTTTTCAGTTGGCCAAGATTTCTAAAAATCCTTTCTTTGTATTGGTCTTAAGTAATATTCTAATTTTCTCAGATACTGAATTTGGGATTTTCCTTAGTTGTCAGTTATAATCATCAAAATTAAAAGAAATAAAGATTTGAAATATATCAGTCTGTGTGTAATGAATGAATATAATATACAAGTTTCACTTTTTGAATGGAATTATTGAAATAAATCAACTTTTTGATGATATTCTAATTATATGACCAGCACCTGTATATGGAATTTGTTTTCGTGACAGAAGCTTCCACATTGGAACAGAATGACAGCGACAGAACAAAAACACAGATCATAAAAACATAGATAATAACATAGAGAAAAACACAGCAAATGCAAGAAACACTGATTCTATCCCATAATATTCACTGATTCTATCCCATAATACTCCATTTGATGCTTCGGTCCAATACATTTTAGATCCTTATGAATTTGCAGCATGTTTCTGTCATTTATTTAATATGAATAATTGTATTCATGTGTGTTTGTGTTACAGGAATCTGACGTGACGGAGGTGATTTACACGTGTTTCACCACAGAACAATGATCAAACTCTCTGTGATTCTGTTTCCTCGCAAATCATGTATTGATCAAAACTGCATTTGGCTTTAAATTCTATTACTGTTTCAAATTTCAAATTGTAGATATTTGTTTTGTCAGTATATTTTCAAGTGATTTTTCTTTGAGATCCTGAATGACAGATACTGCAGATTAACAAAGACTGCTTTGCTTACACTGGATTACTTTATATATATATATATAATTTTTATTTTTATTTTTTTCTGTTTGTCTGCCTTTATCAGTAAAGCTTTCTCACTCTGAGGTTCAAGAGTCTCTCCATTTTTATTACATGTTGAGTGTCTCCCAGAGAAATACAAACTATATGTATATTTTAAAGGGGTCATTGGATGCAAAATTCAGTTTTACATGCTGTTTGATGTAGGGTATTAGAGCGAATCATACAATTTAAGATTCAATCAGAACGTTGGAACATGAGGAACCGGAATTCCACAAAGAGTCGCAAGACAACAGGATGTTCGTAAATCACATCCTAGTGCCAGCCAATCTGAAGCAAGCCTAACCAACCAACTCTTTCACAGAACATCTTACAACATTAACACCAAATAACACTTATTGATAATCCCAACTCAGGAAGGAGATTGTCAAATTTAGGGCAAGTAATCAAGATTAATGGTCAAAGAGAAGCACAGCATGACCATCACATGTAAATCCATGATAGAAATCATGAGCTTCCTCAGATTGACTTTCCCCCACCTAGAGGACAAGAACCAGACTGAAATTCCTTATGAGACCTTTTAACCTCTTTGGTCTTCACAGAACACATTCTCACTTCACAGAATGGCACAGAAACTGCCTTTCCATGTATATAAGTACGGAAAATTACGCTAAAAGGACTTATGAGCAACATATTATTTCACTGTATTATGCCACTGTCTTCACAAAGAAGTGTCTAGAGTCATGAAATGATTACGTCTAATCGTCAACTATATTTTTATCCTGTTGTTTTATGTTCAAGACTTTTTAATGCAGGCTACGCTAATCTATAACGGTCTGTAAGCTAAAAAACAAACAAACAAAAAAAAGCCTGCACTGACAACGAAAATGAGAAGGTGGTGTAATATTATAATACAATGTCATTAATCGATATATTAACCCTCGTGTACTGTTCTGGGTCAGTTTGACCCAATTATATTTTTGATTTTTTTTTTTTTCTTGAAATGTTGTGAAAACTCAGCCATTCAAAAGCAACTGTACAGACACAAAATAACAAATTCCTTTGTTTGTATGTCAACTCCTCAACTCCTGAAGTGCCTCCTAGTGTCAGTGTCTTGATGAGTTTAACAACTTTTTAATTTCAAAGTTTGTGAAAACAAAACTTTTAACTGTAAGTCCCACTTTTTGAGCATAGACATAAAAATGACTTTTCCAGCTAAAATTGTTATAAAACCTGAATAATTCAGAGCACAGACTTCAGATTTGTATCTTTTTAAAGTTGAAACATGACATATTATTGTAGAAGTAAAAAACAGTTATAAAAGTACATTTATGAAAAATATATATAAATTTAAATTTATGAAAATGTACAATATTAATATATATTTTTTATATTTGATATAAAATAGCAATTTTACAAATCACGTTTACCACCAAATCTTCAAGAAAATCAACGGCAATCATCAGAACAAGTTTTGTGCCAAATTTTAGGTTGATATCTCCAAAAATGTACTTTTAAGTACAATTTTGTGGATGCAGTACCAAACTTTGATATTCAGGGACTCTTGATTTCCATTTATTGTTTGAGTGTTCTGAACCATATATTTCCATAATTTTCAAAATATTTATGAAGTAGACATCCTATTCAGAAATAGTCTTGGCAGTAACTTTAATATTTGATTTGAATTCAATCTCTAAAACACATAAAAACATATGTATAGAATAAGAGTGTGTTTGGCACCGTATCACAAACGGAGAATCTTTCGCTATTTATCTATTGCTCTGTCATTTCTTTGAAAAACAGTCACCAAATATGAAGACTAGAGTATGAAACCTTTCAAATGATATATAGTTTGTCAAGATTACTTTAGGTTTAGACCAAGATATTATCGTTAAAAATGTACAATCGCAAACATCTCACAGGTGTGGGGGAGTGGCAGTCAAAATAGTGGTTAAAAACATATTTATAAATCATAAATTCAGATATTCATTCATGCTTCTGTAGCTGTCTCCTCTGTAACACTGTCGTTTTCACTGATCAATAGTCAAATCTAGCCTAGTCAATGCAAAAATACTACATTCATTTATAATTAATCAATTTACATTTAATTCAGTAGCATATTAAATATAACGGTGTCCTCACTGTCCTGTATGGAGAGATGTTACTCCAGCTGACAGTAATCCATTTCCACCTGTACAAGTGAACGCTGAGCATCAGCAGCTAATGAGGCACACTGGAGTGATGTCACTGCCCCTCTTCAACCGATTGGCTAAAGGAGGAGCTATCAATCAAGAACTAGTGGACCAATGATGACGCTTGGGCCTGCCCTGATTTACATGAAACTCTAACCACAATATTTGGGAAAGCTAGCGCAGAATGTGGAAACAAGAGTGAAAGGAAAAACAGCATAAACATACAAAAAGTCTGGGCCACATTGATTTTAATTCTGGCCCAGATCCAACACTTGAGCAATCCGCTCCTGTTTGCCAAATTTGGGCCACAAGTAAGCCAAAGGAAGGTCCAATGTCAGCCACATTAGTACATTTACTAAGGGATCACATGAAACACTTTATCAATAAACTGATTTTTGGGAGCATTAGTGGTAGTGTGCCATTTTTTTTTTTTTATTGATAAGAGAAGGGTTTCATGTGATTGAGCACCTGCCTAGTGTTTTTGGATGTGCGCATAGTACACCTTCTTGTGATTAAATCAGATATATACAGCAAAATAAGCACAAATGGGGGCAGCAGCAGCTATGGTGCTTGACCTGTAGTGAGGTCACACAATTCTGGACTATTGATAATACCATTTATCACAGTCCAATAAAGGAAGTAGAGCTTTTTGGTATTTTACTTTGAAATAGCCTTCCTGATAATGTTTGAAGCTCAGACACTCTTGTAGTTTAAATTAGATTAAAACACATATTTTTAGCCAAATATTCACACAACACATCTGATAACCTTGCAGTTATATGTGATGAAATAAATCATCTTTTGTGTGAAATAATATGAACAGCAGCTATGCCAAACTTTCTCCTTTTGTTTTCCTGTTTCTATCTCAGGATGCCCATCCCAAGGTTACTAGAGATTACGCCAGCTCCAGACTCAATCCAAACTCACTTGTGAGGACTTCAGATGACGGTAACTGTGCGTGGACATACAAAACTGACAAATATCATCCTTATATTGCCTATAAGGGTAAGTTTGATGATTTTTTTTAATACTGAGATAGTATGTTAAAAGTGCATTTTAGTTCATATTCACGGTGTCTCAAAGTAGCACAGTTGAGTACACTTAGATGATCTTAAGTTTCTTATGAAGTACTAAAGATTCATTTTTAGTATATTAAGTACAAAATTAGTGTGCAAAAATACAGCACTTTAAGTACATTATAGAAGTGCACTTGTTTTTCTCCAGGGATGACACCATCAAGATGTGTAAAGATGTGATTTCAATGTTGACAGTTAATGATATTGGATATACACATTAATGACAAAACTGTATAAATTTGAATTTAAAATACTATGAAAATGCGTTATGTTCATATCATTCTTTAAAGTAAGATGAAATCCAGCCTACTTGGCGGCATAAGCTCCTCCCACCTGCAGGTCTCCAGGCTGCGGCGATGACTACTTGCCCTGTACTGGTTCTCTATATATTTTGCACATACGCAGTGAGCGCTGAATGTTACCAGCAGTGAAACAGCAGTAAAACAGGCTTGTGTGTCAATAAATTGCTGGTTAAATTAGTCAGAGAGGATTAACATTAACTGTTATTCTCACGTAGAAATAATTGAACTGTGATTTTACTGTGAAATCAAGTTTGTAAAAGCTTCCTCTCTAAACATCTGTATTGAGGTTGTTCATCAGAGCGCAGTGACGCACGCTCTGACACTTCCTTGAGTAACCACTTTTCTTTTCTTCATCGTGCTGAAGTCTGGAGTTTTTGCAGCGCTCTTTGACGACTACACTTATTTGAGAGTCAATTGCATGGATTTTTGTCCGTAATGAAGTTCATCATTTTCCTCATCTATGTACCTTTTGTTTACTCAGGTGAGATTCATTTCATAACATCGTTTAAAGGTTAAATTCTCAGCTACATGGCATTAAAAAGGAAAGATTTCTCTGTCAGCAAAGTCTTTAGTTACTTCCACGTGTTAAACCCTGTGTTGGTTTAGTTTTTTTAATATGTTGAATAAGCTTTTATTTGTATATGCTTAGTTTTCATGTACATTTTTGTTTATATTTAGGAATTTTGTTGTGTGATTTCGTCATTTTATTAGTTGTTTATTTATTTTTAATATTGTTTTACAGTTTATATAAATATTGCTTTTAGTTTTTATTTCCAGTTCTTCAACTTAAGCTTAAGGTTAAGAAACTTTATTAATCCCAATAAAGGGAAACGTATTTGCCATTCGCAGGTAACACAATAAATAATTGAACAGTGAACACAATAACAAAATTAATCCATATAAAAATCACACCACATCATTCAAGTTGTTTATTTTATTTAAAAATCTTATAAATGTATGATGTGGTGTGGAGTAAAAGCCACCAACTTTTACCCCGTGTGTGATTTTTACTCCACACACAGGGTAAAAGACACACAGTATTGATACAACAACTTCAGCTAAAATAATGTCTAAGATAATACGTGTTCAAAACAATCACTTTAGCAAAGTTTGTACTATTTTCTGCTTATTAAAAAAATATATATATATGTTCAATAAATACTCTTCCATTAAAATATGTTAATATAAAAAACATATATTTTGAAATACAGAAACCAAATAATTTTAATAAGTAAATATTCTGAAAGCATTGAAGGAGATCAAATAATAAGTATATATATGGTATATATACAGTATATAGTTTTAGTTATTGATCATAGCACTGGTTCAACTGACAGAAAATCAAGTGGTACATTTAATGTGATGTAAAATTTTCTGAAAAAAAAAAAAAATTATTATTATTATTTTAAATCTAGTCACAAACTGTAATTTTAATGTGGTGTTTAACTGTGTTTGAGAGCTTTATGTCTTTGTTTGTTCAGAGTTTCACAGCTTCATAACTACATACACGGGAATAAATAGACAGACGATTGCAGGAATCCCAGAGTTTTCTGCTGTAACTACTCTGGATGGACGACAGATTGATTATTATGACAGTGAGATAGAGAAGCTGATTCCCAGACAGGACTGGATGAAGGAGTTTACATCTACAGACACATGGAAAGTATACACTGAGATCAGAGAACAAGTGCAGCAGACCAACAAAATCAACATCCCTGTTCTAATGGAGCGATTCAATCACTCACATGGTTAAAATACTTTATACTATACCTATAAATGTGAAATATTGTTATACAATAAAAAAGAGCAGATCTTATGATTCCCACTTTTTCTCTTCAGGTGTTCATACGTATCAGAGGATGTATGGATGTGACTGGGATGATAAGACTGACATCTCAGCAGGGTTTGATCAGCACGGTTATGATGGAGAGGATTATATCTCACTAGATGTGAAGAAGCTCAGATACATCACACCTGTACCGCAGGGATTCATAACAGCAGTCAAGTGAAATAATAACACAGTCCAGCTTGAATTTCTGAAACAATACTATCAACACGATTGTGTTGACTGGTTAAAATATTTCTTGTCTTTGAGGAAAGTGGATTTAGAGAGAATAGGTAGCTTGTCTTGCAGAAATGTACTTTGTTCAACAAGTTGGCAAATGTTTTATTATAATTGAGTCATTTATGTTTCTCTTTTTTTTTTCTTTTTTCTCAAGAGTTGCTTCATTTAAACACAATTTAGATGCATTTATTTTAACTGATCTGATCTGAAGTATTCATAATTTCTTCACATTTATCTCAATCTTTTTTTAGCTCCTGAAGTGTCTCTGTTACAGAAGGATTCCTCGTCTCCAGTGGTGTGTCATGCCACAGGTTTCTACCCATCATCAGCGACTATCACCTGGTTAAGAAATGGACAGGATCACGATGAGGATGTGGATCTTGGAGAGACACTACCAAATGAAGATGGGACCTTCCAGAGGACATCTACCCTCAATATTAGACCAGACGAGTGGAAGAAGAACCAGTATGTTTGTGTGGTAGAGCACAAGGCAAAGACCATCCGGAAGATTCTGAGAGAGGACGAGTTCAAGAGCAACACCAGTAAGTTTTTAATAGTTGATTTTACACCTTTTTTTAATGCTTTTTATTCATATTTTATCTAAGTAGCTGACGTAAGATATTAGATGTTAATTATTACAACTAAAACTGAAATGACTAAAATGTTTGATGTTATAGAGAGATGATTGTTACATTTAAGGGAGATATAAATGCTGCTGCATGTGCAACAAACAGAAACAACCAATGAGATGGGAATAAGATTTAAAAATATACAATAATTAACCAGTTGCATAAACTTAGCCATTATGTTAAGACAGTGGCTGTGTCTGAAACTGCCCCATACTGTATACCCTATATAGTGCACAACCATTTAGAAAGGGAACACACATGTGTTCACCATGATACCAAAATGTACAATCAAGAGCAAGAGATGTCATTGTGAACTCCAAGCATTTTTCATCATATTTTCCCAAAACCAAATTTCATAGGTAATCATAAAAAAGTTTATTCATTTATAAAGAATTGTTCTTTTTTTTCTCTGAATGAACAACTACATTCAAAGGTAACTGTATGTTTTCATTCACTTTCACTTTCAACAGAAATGTGGTTTGATCTGTTGGGTGGATAGACACTATGAAGTAGTTAATCAATGTTACATGAGCAATTGAGCTGTTTTTTTGTTTGTCTGTTTGTTTTGTTTTTGTTCCAATATCAGCATGATTGTGAAGGTGATACTGATTTTATGCAACAGTTCAGCAAACAAGAAGTTAATGTATTCATCTTTGTATCAGTTCACAGTGAATGCAGCAAATGCTTGTGCTGTGAATTTAATGTGCATTTGGGAATGCAACATGTCCATAACATGCATTATTTTCATATGCCATTTACATTTACATTTAGCCATTTTGCAGACGCTTTTATCCAAAGCGACTTACAATTGGGGATACAAAAAGCGATTCATCTTGAGGAGGCAATCCGACAAACGAAGTGCTTGTAACACCAAGTCTCAGGCGCTGTTTAAATAAGTACAAGCTAGCAGGGGAAGGAATAAATAAGGAGAAAGTTTTTTTTTTTTTTTTTTTTTTTTTTTTTTTTTATGTGTGGGGTATAGTCAAGTAGTGTCGAAAGAGATGAGTTTTCAGCTGTTGCTTGAAGATTGACAAGGATCCGGCACTCCGAATGTGGGTGGGAAGATCATTCCACCAGCTAGGAATGGTGAGTGTATGAGTGTAATTTGAGTGTATGAGTGTAATTTGAGTGTATGAGTATAATTTCCAACATGTTTTGTGGAAAGAGGTGTGAGTCCACATTAAAGTAAAGGCATAAAAGACGATGCAAAAACTACTTACTCTGTTGGACACTGAAAATGTGTTGTAGCTCTTAATTTTGGATTGCCAAAGTGTGAAACGCGTATCTCTAATTATGTTTGTTATATTCTAATCACTGAACACATGCAGACACACTTCTGACAGAGCTCCGGTGTCCTTGTGTAATTCAGACACTCTTCTGCTATTAGTTTTCATACATGCTCAGAATTAAAATATTCTAGATATTAGTGTTTATTGACTGAGCTGATCTCAGTTTGATGTGTTTATTATAGTGGACTCTGTCCACTGTTGTGGTTCAGCTGAAGCTGTGATCCGATTGGTCCTCTCTGCTCTGGTGGGCGTGGCTACTGTCATTCTTCTGGTTTATGACATCAGATCCAGAAGAGCTGCACAAGATCAAACACATATTCACACATCAGGTACGTGATTGATTTCATTCTCAACAGTTTTTGCATTATAAATGTATGTGACATTTAATTCATGGCTTTTTGTTTATCTTTTTCAGAAAGTATTGCAATTTAAAGCAGATGCTGAACTTTATAGGTTCCTCGTGGTTTTTTTTTGTTTGTTTTTGTTTGTTTTTTTGTTCTTGTTTTTGTCATAATGATTACTTGAGCTTGCACTCTCTCTCTCAATGTCAGATAGGCCCTTTTTAAAAAAAATCAGTTTGAAAGGCTTTATTGTTTATTTCCCTCAGATTCATAAAACAGATTAATAAAGAGACACAGGTCTCACTTTACTGCTGCTGTCCATTTGTCATCTGTATTTTCTTGCCTTTATCAATAAAGTTTTCTCACTCTGAGGTTCAAGAGCCTCTCCATGTTTTATTATATTTATTATGTCGAGCGCAATAACAGCACATTTTAATTTTGGGGTGAACAGATGTATGCTAGGTTTTAAATCTAGATTTAAATTGACAGCATGTGTCCAGATATTATCAACTGGCCAGACTTTTTGAGACCATAATGAATGTAAAGGACTAATTCTATAGGAGCTCGCTCAAGTACTGAGGAGCTGAACCATTCAGGGCTTTATAAGTCATCAGCAAGGCTTTCAAATGTATGTGATGTTTAATAGAGAACCGATGCAGTGCTGACAGAAGCTAATATGGTCACACTTCCTGGTTCTAGTAAGAACTCGAGCTGCTGGACTTTGATTATTAAACCTGCAGAGCAAAAACCCAGTAAAGCATTATCTAGCCTTGAGCTCATGAATGCAGGATTGAACTTTTCTGTGTTTGACAGTGAGATGCTTTTAAGATGGAAAATGCAGTTTTGCAAATGCACGAAATGTGGCTTTCTGAAGAAAGATTTCTATCAAGAGCATCTCTGATAGCACAACTACACTTTGGTAGCAAACCTACGTACACATCTCAGTTTCTCCAGACGACCAAAACTCATGTTTCAACTAGAGTTTCAAAAGAGTTATTGGTTACACTTTATTTTGATAGTCCACTTTAGACATTCTTAACTATAAGTAACTTTGTCAACTAATTCTCATTAATTTGCAACTACATGTCTACGAACTCTCAGTAGGGTAGGTTTAGGGTTAGTAGAATAAGTTGACATATACTTGCAAAGTTTCTTATAGTCAGCATGTTGTATGTTGTGGACCCATCAAAATAAAGTGTTAGATGATATTAAGCAGACAGTTTACTAATACTCTAAGTTACTTCCAAAGTTACTTACTGTTAGTAGAAATCTCAGAGGCAGTCAAATGCAAATTTCTCTGAATTAACAGTTACACTTACAGGTTACTGTATGTTTATATTAACATTAACGTATGAATTCAGTTGTAGCAACACAAGCAACAAATATACATGTGATTCACTGGTTTTTCAGTCAAAATGGATCCTGTGATGGGTTTTTCTCTTTTGTTTTATCGGTACAAACATCAGTGTGTCTGGTTTGATCTGTCGGTGGATAAATAGCTTCTGCTGGATGTTTGTCATCGCTGTGTGTGTCTGTAGTTTGTGTGTGAAGCATTTCTTCATTTTCTCTGTCTATGGTGAGTACAGATCATTGTCCTGTTTTTCAAATATTCTTGATAATAACGTTTATTGACTGAGCTGATCTCAGTTTGATGCTTTTATTTCTCAGACTGTAGCGTCAGAACGAGTCAGACAAAACTAAGATTCGATCGGAGCATCGAAACATGAGGAGCTGAAATTCCAGGATAACAGGACAACGTCGTAAAGATTCCTATCTCTGACTTCTGGAGCAAGCCTAACTAACAAGCCTCTTTCACAGAACAGCTCGCAACATTAAGACAAAAGAACACTTATTGATAAGTGTTCTACGCAGGAAGGAGATCGTCAAATTTGGGGTAAATAGTCAAGATTAATGGTCAAAGAGATGGCCATCACATGGCGTTCCACAAGAGAAATCACAAGCTTCTTTAGATTGACTTCTCCCCCACACATACAAGACAAAGAACCAGACTGAAATTCCTCTGGCCAAAGAACATTTCTTTTTGGCCTCCACAGAACTACACAGAGACTTTCTTTTTCATATGCACATAAAACCATCCTAAAGGACAGCGCTAGGCATAACACTATATTATGTATGTAACCACATATTAGACCATCATGTTTTAAGCACATATTATGTATGTCTTTCTAATAACTATTGAATGAATTTAAGGTTAGTCGTGTTTGGTATGTATGAGCTTGACATTTCTAGCTTGAAATGTTTCTTTCAATTAATTCTGTGTCAAATGTATCATATTCTGGTCATAGAAATCATGTCCAAAAGTATACTTTGCAAGAGTGTGTAAAATTCAGACCATGTGACTGATAACAGGCTGATTTATGATGGAAGGAACAACCCTAGCTAAGATAATAGCCTAATTGGCTAATAATCTAATTGGTCAAAACACCAAATGGGATGTGTCCCAAAGCCGAGTTTAAGAACTCAGGACACCATCAAAAAACCCTCTTCTCTTCCCTTCTTCCCTTCTTCTTCTCGCCACAGCGTTTTGACGCTGTTTTAGCGCTCTTTGAGCGTGCTCTGGCCTACAGGCCAGTTGCTACTTAACACCACGATGAGAAGAAAAACCACCTAGTCTCATTACTCATTTTATTCTTTTACTTTAGTTTCTTTTCTTTCCGTTGAGTCTCGTGTTCAAAAGTTAAGTTTGCCGCAAAGTCCAGCGACTGCACCCGCTTCAAACTTCAACCAGAAACGGACTCCAAGACCATCCTCAGCCAACGGCCCAACCATTGGCTTCCCAAGACATCGCTTCAAAGACTACTGAACTTCCAGCCAATCACCAACTCGGGAAAACCCCTTTCCTGCAAGGACGACGAAGACAAAAGGGAATCCCTGTAACACAAAGGCAACGCAAGTACAAACTGAGCTGGTGTATTTAATATAAATTTTAGCCTCATTGAGAAACTCAACGCGAGGGTTAATTAAGTGATTGATGGTTGTTCAGGTCTATGCAATAGCACATATTGCTGTAAACTTGGGATTTCACATTCTCATTCTCTAAACTCATCCTTTCTCTCTTTCTGCATCGTGTGAATGTGTGAATGCGTGTGTTCATGTTAGTGTTAGTTTATGTCTTAGGTTTATATAAATAAAGTCTTATTTATATTTAAAAGAGAAGTATCTTGTGTTTTGTGCTTACAAGTTAATGTCTTAATCTGCCGATCTTGTTACTGTGCTTATTAATAGGGTTTTCACTATATTTTGGATTTTAATATCCAGTGCAGAATTAATGTTATACGGCTCGTTCAGTGAATCGCTCAGTGATCAGCCGCAAAACAGTGATTCTGTTCAAATTCCTTATAAAATCATTAATGATTCCCTTTGAGCAAAATTAAATTATATTTATGTATAAAACCCTTACAAGACTCTGAACACTCTGAAGACTCTGTTTTGGTTCTGCTGAAGCTGTGATCCGATTGGTCCTCTCTGCTCTAGTGGGCGTGGCTACTGTCATTCTTCTGGTTTATGACATCAGATCCAGAAGAGCTCAACAAGATCAAGCAGATATTCACACATCAGATGTCACAGTAGCGTCGTAATCCATAGCTGTTGAATATTAAAACACTTTTGGGGGAAGTTGTGGCCTAATGGTTAGAGAGTTGGACTCATAATCTAAAGGTTGCGAGTTCGAGTCTCGGGCCGGCAGGGATTGTAGGTGGGGGGAGTGACCGTCAAGCAGATATTCACACATCAGATGTCACAGTAGCGTCGTAATCCATAGCTGTTGAATATTAAAACACTTTTGGGGGAAGTTGTGGCCTAATGGTTAGAGAGTTGGACTCATAATCTAAAGGTTGCGAGTTCGAGTCTCGGGCCGGCAGGGATTGTAGGTGGGGGGAGTGACCGTCCAGCGCTCTCTCCACCTCAATACCACGACTGAGGTGCCCTTGAGCAAGGCACCAAACCCCCAACTGCTCCCCGGGCGCCACAGCGCCGCCGCAGCATAAATGGCTGCCCACTGCTCCGGGTGTGTGTGTTCACTGCTGTGTGTGTGTGTTCACTGCTGTGTGTGTGCACGTTGGATGGGTTAAATGCAGAGCACAAATTCCGAGTATGGGTCACCATACTTGGCCGTATGTCACTTCACTTTCTTCTTTCTTCTTCTTTCTTTTAATAGGTTATGGGTCTGCTCATTTCTGTTGAAAATGATGTAATTGATCTACAGGAAGCTGAGACCTACTGGAGCTCAACGTGTGAAAGAAACTGCAAGATGGTGACGTGTATTAACACTTGTAGTTATTTTAGGTGTTGGTTACTTCATTTTACAGAGGAGCTTCACATCAGCACAGTAGTCATTTTTTTGAAGAGTTTGTCTTTTCATATTTGTAGACTAAAACCTTTGAAGATGTTTCACAAATTTTGGTTCTGTTTGTGTTTGTGGCGTCTGATCGGTGAGTTTAAATGTGTTTTCATGATTTCAGTTGTTTCTGTTCTGGGACCATATATGAAGCAAATTATAAACAGTAGAACAAATACAACACAACAAAAATGCATTCAAAAATGATCATTTTTATGTAGAATTCAGTAGAATTCAAATAAGAAATAATACAAATTAAAAAATCAAATGAATAAACATGACCAATTTTTATATGAATTCTCAGCAAGAGTGACATTTTGACATAATTTTGTGTGTATTTGGCCATATAAGCTGCAGAGAACTGAATTTGAATCACACACTGTCCGAGAGGCAACTTTGTTTATTTCCACGGGTTATTGCACTTAATAACATTAAGCGTGTCACATGTATTTAACAGTCATGTCCAGTCTGTTCTCTGCTATCTAATCTTAAACATAGGTGTGTGTTCTAGGCAGACCGTTCAGTGTATGACATTAAAGTACCACGTGAGCGATTTCAGTGCATTCGTCTGCAACTGTCTGTGCTCTAATCACTATCACTGTACTTTAATGTCGAACACCGATCAGTCTGTGCTGTGCCAATTGAAGTTGAGCACACCTCATGACTTCTCAAAACTTTTTGAAGGAGGTATATTAAAATCTAGCACTTATCAAAAGAAGTTCCGATTATGCATATTGCCATATGTACACACATAATATTTTGATTGGATATATGGTGCAGCCCTACTTTCAAACCAGGTGGAACCAATTGCCCACAATACAACCAGAGTCTATTGTCTAGACATGGAAGGTGGCAACAGAGTCTTTCAAGTGACTGAGGGCGAGGGGAGAAAGAGTACTGAAGTAGGGTTGAAGGGCCTGGACAGCCCTGTGCAATTATGCCTGGAAAATGGGGTGGGGAGAAAGAGGCACTGTCTGCCAACATGAGGTTTTTTTGTTTTCCCATTCTAGTGGGGAGAAGGTATGGTGTACAGTAGATTCCCACTGTTTTGTGGGCAGTCGCAGTTGCTTTATGGAGAGACAGCTAGCGTGCCATCAGGTACCATCTTGATCAGTTTTCCACTTGCAAGACAGGTTAGGCAGTCTTAACAATTTCCAAACCTTGTCTCAGCAATGCTGTTTGAGCTTCACTCAGGGCTGTGCGATTAATTGTAACTGATTTTAGATTATGATTATGGATTCAAATGATTATGAAAACAAAGATAATTGAGGTAAAATGTTTATTGTGCCACTGCAGCATTCCATCCAGCACACCTTTCTTTCCTTCACAATGGTGCGCTTTCGTTCAGCCAAAGAGCCAAATAAGTGTGTGTTGTAAAATGCAGTCCACTCCTGCTGTAACAGAGCAAGCGAGACATGAGACGTGCGGATACATGTGCAAGCTTTTATTATGAAACATGGTCAAAACACAGGCAGGGTCGAACAACAGCAAACAGGCATGGCACAGGCCAGACATATGAGTAATCCTAGGGCAAACGTGGGTCTTTGATTGATGAATAATATCCAGAGGGCTTGACAAGAGGGGTAATCCGATAACGTGAGCAAAAGTCCAGGCGAGGAGCAAACACAGTCCGAAAAAGCAAGCAAAGGGTTAATCCAAAATACAAGGGCAAGAATCAGGAACTAGGAAATCTGGGATCTATGAATTTAGGAACACAACGAGACTAGAACTAGGAACTAGAAACTAAGACAGGAAAAGGCAAAAAAAGGAAAAGGAAAAGGCTCCGTCAAGCAGCTATCACTTGGAGAGATGACAAACGCAGAACAATACTAGAGACTAGACAGAAAACAAACACGGAATGGCTTGGTACAGTAGCTAACACTAGGAGAGTGCTAAACCCTAGACAATACTTGGCGATCTGAGTGGGTATTAAATAGAGTGTGTAATAGCTCTATGGTGAGCGTGTGATTGGTGACAACTGTGTGATCAGTGCAGATGATGGGAAATGCAGTCCAGTATGACATGCAACAGTCTGTGTGGTGCGAGAGTCAATATGATGGAAAGGCGACCTCCGATGGCGAGTGGACGGAAGACCACAAACTGGATTTGTGACACCTGCTAAACTGTGCTGTACAACAAAGGTTGTATTTCCTTCGCCAGCTGAGGAAGTTTAACCTGCCAAATGAGCTGCTGAAACAGTTCTACTCATCCTTCATTGAGTCTGTCCTGTGCACTTCAATAACTGTCTGGTTTGTCTCAGCTACAAAATCAGGGATCAGAAGACTACAGAGAACAGTTCGGACTGCTGAACGGATTATCGGTGCCCCCTTGCCCACCCTTCAAGAACTGTATACCTCCAGAGTGAGGAAAAGTGTTCCGAAAATCACTCTGAATCCCTTACATCCAAGTCATCCCCTTTTTGAACTTTTGCCATCTGGCCGGCGCTACAGTGCCCCAATTACCAGGACAGCCAGGCACAAGAATAGTTTCTTTCCCCAGGCAATGCAACTTATGAACAGTTAAACAGTTATGAACAGTTAAATGCTGTTTAAATCCACACACACACCCCACCCCATTATGCAATAACAATGTGCAATAACCTTATATTTATTTGCTACCACCTCCATCCTAGGGCATCCCTGCATCTCCTTCCATTCAATCCCATTCTATCATCTATAGCACAACTGTTTAAACAATCATTTATTCAACAATCTTTTTTTTTTTGTTTATTTATATCTACATATGATGTTCAGTCTTTGCGCTTGAAAATACGATAATGGGAGATGAGACTCTGATTGTTTTATTGCATGTTATGCCCAAAACACACCCATTACTCATTAAGAGAATAGGGACAACTTTTAGACCATACACTGGGCACGCCGACCATTTTTCCCATTGTTAAACAAGCAAAAGCGGATGCTGACACGCCTTAAACGCACCTGTGCCTTGCGCTTTAGACCATGCACTTAGATAGTTAAAATAGGGCCCCAAGTGATCATCCAAATGCTTGTGTCTGGAAAGCTGCACAGTTCAGGATTGGTGATCACCAGCACATTTGTTAGACTTTGCTTGCCATGCTGCCTCCTTTATACTGCTTTACTTCCTAATTCGTGTCTGGCTCTAGACTGATCAATTTGGACTTTGGTGATATGAGAGAGAGGGATGCATAATTAGCACAGGGTTGTTACTGATGTGGTTGCCTACGCTGTTGCATCTGCAGGAGGATCCGCAACCGCTTCTGCACCCCGACAGATGACGGCTCAGAATTTGGGGCGGTTTCCTAAGTTTCAGTTGGCTCTTTGCAGACTTATTTTAGCTTGAGAGACTAGCAGCACTCTCAGCAGCACTTTCCACTTGAAGTGTACTGATATTGCCCTAGATAGTGTTAGTTTGTCTGTTCATATGGACACATACTGTTGCATGTAACAAGGAAGTTGATAAACCATGCAGCAAAACACCAACATCAAGCTTTCCCTTACGAAAAAGAAGTTTATTAAAGTGTGCTATTAGTATACTTCTTTTAAACTGAAAATAGGAAAGTATTCTTTTAGTCCACTTTATATGTACTTCTCAGAAATGGGCTTTATGTACTTCTCAGAAATGTACTTAAAATGAAATTTAAGTATACTTGACTATTAGAAAAAGTCTAAATATGTACTCAGAAATGGGCTTTATGTACTTCTCAGAAATATACTTAAAATGACATTTAAGTATACTTGGCTATTAGAAAAAGTCTAAATATATTTGAGCTATACTTGTGCTCCTAGAATCCATGTTTTCATTGTTATATGGTAGGGGGCACTAGTACGCATCTTCTTTACAGAATTTCCAAAACACAAGTGAAGAACAAACTGAAACAACAGATGCTTCCACATGTAATTGAACATGATCATCTGACATAAAACAGCATCAAAACTGTAACGTAATGGAATAAAATGTAGACCGATGAAGAGATAATAATGACTGTCAAGCTTTGGGGTGTTGATCCACTCCATCTACATTTTGATTATCATTCTGAATATAATTTATAGTCTTTTTTCAGCTTTTTGTTCAAAATGTTGTTTATTTCTTTATTTTTTATTTATGAAACTTACCCACATTCAAGTGTTTAAATAAAGAATGCATGAAGCTAGAATAAAATGTTTTTGTTTACAAGCAGATACCCTGTTCTTTCTTTTGATGTTTTGTATGTTCAGATATTCATGTAACAAAATAAAATTAATACCTACAGTAAATAGGGACATAGTATACTTAAAGTATCATGTAAAGTTCACTTAAAGAAAACTTATGAGTATACTTGCAGTATAAAACTACTAAACTAGTAGTTTACTGAGATTATACTTCAAAGTGTACTAAAATACTACTACAAGTATTTAATTAGGAAACTATCAGTATACCTATAAGTTCACGTTTAGTATAGTTGCAGTACAAGCTAAAAACATTGATGTAAACTAGTTGTGATCAAAGTTTATTACTGTTTTACTTAAAGTATACTTTTATATACTAGAAAGTGGGCCAAATTAGTCCCAATGAGTATTGAAAGTGAAAGTGAAGTGACGTGTGGCCAAGTATGGTGACCCACTCGGAATATGTGCTCTGCATTTAACCCATCCAAGTGTGCACACACACAGTAGTGAACACACACCCAGAGCAGTGGGCAGCCAATGCTGCGGCGCCCAGGGAACAATTTGTGGGTTCCGTGCTTTGCTCAAGGGTCTCACCTCAGTCGTGTTATTGAGGATGGAGATAATTGACTGGTTATTCACTCTCCCCACCAACAATTCCTGCCAGAACTGAGACTCAAACCCACGACCTTCAGGTTACAAGTCAGACTCTCTATCCATTAGGCCATGACTGCCCCACTAAGCTCTTTGAATCCAATTGAAATAGTACACTTACAAGTATACTACTAGTACACTGATATACGTACTACATAAAGTATACTTAAAACTATACTTGAACTTTACTTAAGTATACTTAATGAAATAAACTTGAAGTATACTACGTTTTAGTAAGGGTTAACCTGGACAAACTGTTTTTCAGGTGTGATCGGTTTTACTAATGACATATCAGTGATGAAGGGAAGTTCAGTCACTCTGAACTCTGGTCTTACTGAAATGAAAGATTATGATCAGATTCAGTGGAGGTTTGGAAATGAAAACACTTCAATAGCTGAAATCAATAAACGGGGCGACAGCATGACTGTATATGATGATGTTCTTGATGGGAGATTCAGAGACAGACTGAAGCTGGATAATCAAACTGGATCTCTGACCATCACAAACACCACAACTCAGCATGCTGGAGATTATGAACTACAGATCAACAATGTGAGGAAGTCTATCCCTCTCACTGTCTATGGTGAGTTAAATATTGGTTCCATGTGTTTTGTATTTTAATCAGTACAAAGATACAATTATTAATCCAAACTTATTTTTTTCTTCAGTTAATTTTCTTTTGTAAACCATCAAATGACTGTCATAATCTGTGATGAACCCTGTTTCTGTTTGTTCTGTATGTCTGATGATTCAGGAGAGAAGTTGGTGTCAGTGAAAATTGGAGATTCGGTCACTCTAAACTCTGGCCTTACTGAAATTATGGAGGATGATCAGATACAGTGGAGGTTTTTTGATGATCCAAATCTGTGGTTGTTTGGATATCAACACATTTTAATAGCTGAAAGCAATAAACGGGCCGACAGCATGACTGATGATGTTTTTGATGGGAGATTTAGAGACAGACTAAAGCTGGACAATCAAACTGGATCTCTGACCATCAGAAATGTCAGTATCCTACATGCTGGATGTTATAAACTGCAGACCAAATATATTAAGATCGATTTCTTATGCACTGTCTATGGTGAGTTAAAAAAATGTGGTTTCTCCTGTTTTTTTTTTATTTTATTTATTTTTTATGACAATTCATTCACCACTTTGTTTCTTTTAGCTGTTTTATGATATTATTTCAGTTTTAAATTTGTAACTATGTAATGTAGTAAACCATTATCATATTTAACAGTATTAATCTGTGTTGACCCCTGTTTCTGTGGTTCTCTGTGTGTGTGTGTTTGGTGATACAGATGAAATATCGGTGATGGAGGGACATTCACTCACTCTAAACCCTCATTTTATTGAAATGATGGATGATGATAAGTTCTGGAGGATTCGGTCGAAGGTTTTGGATGATGATCAGATTCAATGGAGGTTTTTTGGTACTTTAATAGCTAAAATCAATAGACGGGTTAACACAAGCACTGTATATGAGTATGTTCTTGATGGGAGATTCAGAGACAGACTGAAGCTGGACAATCAAACTTTATCTCTGACCATCACAAACATCACAACTGAACATGCTGGAGATTATAAACTAAAGATAACTGGAACAAAACCATCATCAATAACATTTAGAGTTTCTGTCTATAGTAAGTAGCGATTGTTTTCCCTGTCCTTCAAATATTCTTGATATTAGCATTGACTGAGCTGATCTCAGTTTGATGTGTTTATTCCTCAGACTCTGAACACTGTTGTGGTTCTACTGAAGCTGTGATCCGATTGGTCCTCTCTGCTCTGGTGGGCGTGGCTACTGTCATTCTTCTGGTTTATGACATCAGATCCAGAAGAGCTCAACAAGCTCAAGAACATATTCACACATCAGGTACATGACTGATGATGTAATTTCTCGCAAATTACAGTAAATTAATACTTGTGAGATTTATTAATTTAATGCTATATGTGTTCACGTTTTTTCACAAAGTATAGAAGTCTAAAGCAGAATGCGAACTGTAAAGGTTCTGCAAGTGTGTGTTTTGTTCTTCTGGTGTTTTTGTCATAATACTGATGATTATTTGAGCTTGTGCTCTATTGTTCACTGTCAGATTTTTAAAAATTCAATTTGAAAGGATTTGTTGTTTATAAAAAGTTTCAGTGGCGACAACATAAACATGCACGCTTTTGTGGCCCAAACTTAACTTCCGGTAGACTTCCACATAGAATCAATAGCAACAGCAAAGTCACTTTCCTTCAGTGATACAGTAACAGTGCATTTTCACTACAGTGTCAAATCTGCACTCAGTACCGCTGACAATGCTGCAAATTTAGGGCAGAGCTCGCCTCTTAAAACAGTGTTTACACCCTGTTTGCGTTTCATCATCTTCTTTTCACAGCAATTGGTTGCCGCCTTTTTTTTTAGCTCGATATTTGCATAAAGTCGAGGAAAGCCCAAACTTTTTGACACAGCTATATATTCCATATGGCTAAAGCTGTAAAGCCAACTCCTTGTTACAAATATGGTAGAACAATTACCTCTGCCAAAAAAAAAGACTGCTTTATAAATAATCTTCCTGACTTATCTCAGTTCCTCAGCATATCCAATAGCTCAAAACAACTTGATGATGTAACAGAAACGATGGACTCTCTCTTTTCTAGCACTTTAGATATGGTTGCTCCTTTACGCTTAAGGAAGATTAAGGATAAGAGTCCAACACCGTGGTATAATGAGCACACTCACGCCCTAAAGAGAGTAGCCCGGAAAATGGAGCGCAGCTGGAGGAAAACTAAATTAGAGGTATTTTGTTTAGCTTGGCGGGAAAGTACCCTATCCTACAGAAAAGCATTAAAAACTGCTAGATCTGATTACTTTTCGTCTCTTCTAGAAGTAAACAAACATAACCCTCGGTTTTTATTCAATACAGTGACTAAATTAATGAAAAATATAGCATCAACAGGTGTTGGCATTTCCCAAGAGCATAGCAGTAATGACTTTATGAACTACTTTACATCCAAGATCGATTCTATCAGAGATAAAATTGTATCCTTGCAGCCGTCAGCTACAGTATCGCATCAGATAGCACACTATAGATCCCATGAGGAACAATTCCGTTCATTCTCTACTGTAGGAGAGGAAGAATTGTATAAACTTGTTAAATCATCTAAACCAACAACATGAATGTTAGACCCTAACCCATCTAAACTACTAAAAGAGCTGCTTTAGAAGTCATAGATCCTCTTTTGGCTATTATTAATTCATCATTGTCATTAAGATATGTCCTCAAAACCTTCAAATTGGCTGTTATTAAGCCTCTCATTAAAAAAAACACAACTTGACCCCAACGATCTAGTTAATTACAGGCCGATCTCAAATCTCCCTTTTCTGTCAAAGATACTAGAAAAGGTAGTATCCTCACAATTATATTCCTTCCTAGAGAAAAATGACATCTGTGAGGAATTCCAGTCAGGATTTAGATCGTATCATAGTACTGAGACTGCTCTCATTAGAGTTGCAAATGACCTGCTTCTATCATCTGATCGTGGTTGTATCTCTTTATTAGTTCTACAGGATATTAGTGCTGCATTCGACACTATCAACCACAACATTCTTTTGAATAGACTAGAAAACTTTGTTGGCATTAATGGAAGTGTCTTAGCATGGTTCAAATCATACTTATCTGACCGCCATCAGTTCATAGCAGTGAATGAAGACGCATCATATCCATCACAAATGCAGTATGGAGTACCTCAAGGCTCAGTACTAGGGGTGTTACTTTTCACGCTTTACATGTTACCTTTGGGAGATATTATCAGGAGACATGGTGTTAGCTTTCACTGTTATGCTGATGATACTCAGCTCTATATTTCTTCACGGCCCGGTGAAACACACCAAATTGAGAAACTAACGGAATGCATAGTCGATATAAAAAAAAAAAAAAAAAAACTAGATGATGAGTAATTTTTTACTGCTAAATTCTGAAAAAAAAACAGAGGTGTTAATTATCAGACCTAAAAACCCCACATGTAATAACCTAGAACATTATCTAACACTTGATGGCTGCTCTGTCAATTCTTCTTCATCAGTCAGGAACCTAGGTGTGCTGTTTGATAGCAATCTTTCATTTGAAAGCCATGTTTCTAGCATCTGTAAAACTGCGTTTTTTCATTTCAAAAACAGATCTAAATTGCGACCTATGCTCTCAATGTCAAATACAGAAATGTTAATTCATGCGTTTATGACCTCAAGGTTAGACTATTGTAATGCTTTATTGGGTGGTTGTTCTGCGCGCTTCAGCAAACTACAGTTGGTCCAAAATGCAGCAGCTAGAGTCCTTACTAGAACCAGGAAATATGACCATATTAGCCCGGTTCTTTCAACACTGCACTGCTCCCTATCAAACATCGGATAGATTTTAAAATCTTGTTAATTACTTATAAAGCCCTGAATGGTTTAGCTCCTCAGTACTTGAGCAAGCTCTTATCGCATTATAGTCCTCCACGTCCGCTGCGTTCTCAAAACTCTGGCCGTTTGATAATACCTAGAATATCAAAATCGACTGCGGGCGGCAGATCCTTTTCCTATTTAGCACCCAAACTCTGGAACAATCTACCTAACACTGTTCGGGAGGCAGACACACTCTGTCAGTTTAAATCTAGATTAAAGACCCATCTCTTTAGCCTGGCTTACACATATGTCAGGGTTCTTCCATAAATTTCCAGGAGACGATCATAGAGGTTTCAAAATCTTCATTTTTATTCACTGCCCCATATTCTGCCCACAACGGTGCAGAAAAAATGGGAACTCACTCATACACAGAATAACGAACGAATGTACTATCAGCACAACTGAGTTCTGGGCCTTAGATGTTTCTCCAGGGATCCCTCACCAGAACTGACTCGGCCATCGAAAATTAAAACCCTTTTAACAAATCAGACCAAACCATTTTATAATTACAGGGGGTCTCACAGGATCTTAATTCAAAAATTTAGTACATCATAAACAAAATTAATGTAAGATATACAAAAACTTTATACACTTATAAAATTACATTCAACAAAACAATAACAGAAATGAACTAAAACACAAAAATAAACTTTGTACATAAAATCCAAACAAACCCCAAACCCAAACGGTCCCCCAAACTACATTTCCCATAATTCCTAACAAAAGATATAAAGGACATCAGGAAATGCCGCACTCTTTTAATACCAGGCCTTTACTCCATGCTGCAGTCATGGATCCCGGCGGAACCACGGGTGAGAAAAACAATTCAAATAATTAAATAAATGTAAACCCATTTCTGTGTAGTTGTGATTTTATTCAATCACTAGTGTGCACTCTAGTAAGGAACTAGGTCACTCTTAGTTCTTTTAGTACTAACATAAAGAGTCAACCTACACCTCTAACACAAAATATTTTGGGTAAATAAAAAAAACTAAAATAAATACACAAATTATAAACAAGCAGACAAACAATAAAAATAAACCAATTTAAATAAAATATGTACTAATTGTGGCCTTAGCCATCACAACATAACACATTAATACACTTCTTTTATTCAAATCCGTTAAAGGATTGTTAGACTGCATTAATTAGGTCAACCGGAACCGGGAACACTCCCCATAACACACGATGTACTTGTTACATCGTAAGTAGAATGGCATATACGCTAATATTTGTCTGTCTCTTTCCTATTCTGTTTCTCAGTCCGTATCCGATCAGATGGTGGATCAGCACCAAGAGATGATGTCTACAGCCCTGATCGTCAGCGGAGACCAGGACACCCAGATGAGCCCCAGAGACATATCCCCAGCGAAGACCTCGATTAAAATGCAATAAAACTAAAAATATAACAAAATATATAAAATATAAACTTTTCAACGTCTGGTCAGAGGAGAACTGCCAGTTGGGGACACTTAATTTCTAGCGATTATCGCAGATTTGATTGCACAGATACTATTTAAACTAAACTGAGCTAGACAATCTCTGAATTCAATAATGAAATGCCTTTAACTGAAAATTGAGTGTTTAATCTTATCATTATACATTACTGGCAATCTATCCTCTAATTTGATACTGTTAAGTGCTTTGACACAATCTGTATTGTTAAAAGCGCTATATAAATAAAGGTGACTTGACTTGACACACTCGGCCGCTCTCAACGCTTTCTCTGCGCCACTTTCAATCCCATAATGCACCACGCAAGCGTTTAAAAACATACAGGAAACACATCCCACAGTACAACAACCTGAGCCCAACTTCAGTCTACTTATCACTTTAACTTCAACTGCGTTTGTATTCGGCGCCACTAGCCAGATCAATAAACAAACACAGACCGGAAGAAGTTAACTTTGGGCCAGGTGCGTGCACCCGATGAAACTGTCTATATTTCTCAGATTAGACACACAAATCTCTCTTTACTACTGCTGTCCATTTGTCATCTGTATTTGCATACCTTTATCAATAAAGTTCTCACTCTGAGGATCAAGTCTCTCCATGTTGAGTGACTCCTGGATTGTGTATTTCAGTAGTGTCACATATAAGCTTTACATTATTTATTTAAAACATTATTTGTAAATGTTTACATTATAATTAAGATCATTAGTTTTCATTTAGTTTTTCTATCTACAACAATTAACAAAATATCTTCCCACAACTACTCCTTTAACCTGAGAAGGTACTGATTTTCGGAATATTATAATATACTTTGAGAACAGTAAAAGCCTACATAAACATAAGATTTCAGTGCTCCATTTGTTTATGTGTTTCATCTGCGGATAAACAACATCATCAAGTGGCTCAGCCTGAATCGGCATTTTATCAAGAGTGATTTGCGCAGTATCCTCCGTCACTGAGTTGACTAGCTCTGTCTCTGATATTGCTTTTGAAGGCAATGTGTGTCACATATGTTTTTTTTTTTTAATTATTGCACACATAGAGCGAGCCCAAACACATGCAGGATCTCACGAAACCACCAAACCTGTCCCTAACCTTACCCGTATCCCACCTCAATAGCAGCAAAAGTGTTTTGCAATACAATATGAACACAATAAGTACATTGTACTTTTGATGCATAGTAGTTAAGGCCACCTAATATAAAGTGTGACCCAATCAATCTACAGGAAGTTGAGGCCTACTGGAGCTAAATGCGAGAAAGGTCAAACATTATGAAATGACTGATCAATAAAGTGCTAAAAAAATCTGCAAATGATCATACACATCAGCACAGAATAAATAGGCAGATTTTGACTGACGGTGAACTTTCACATGACTATATTACAGATCAGCTTCACATCAGATCATTGGAGAAGAGATCTCCAAAGAGAGCAAAGGACCCCGCCTTGCCCAAACTTATGACCCCCCTCTCCCTCTCTCCTTTCACTCTTCTCCCCCACTGTGATGATATCTATTGATTGTGCCTGTTACTCTAGGAAGCCACTAGATGGCACTGTGTTAAGTGTTATGGTTGGATACATGGTGTCACGAATCTGGTCCCTGCACTTCCGTTCATTCACCACCAGAGGTCACTCGCTCACCACATTGACTCACATCACACTGGACTCAATTTCCCATCATCCATTACTGATCACAGCTGTCACCAATCACTCATTGCACTAATCACACGCACACCTGATCCTATGCACACACTGATCACATACCTTATTTAAACCATGGACTTTCCTTCCGTCACTGCTGAGTATTGTATGCATTATTGCTGCCCTACAGAGCCCCGTTAGTCTGCCCTGCCCTTGTCGGATTGTGTTTTCCCCTGCCTGGACTAATCGCTGATGTTTAGGATTACCTCTCCTGTCTCGCCCCTTTGGATACTGTTCGCCAATCGTCGACCCACGCTTGTCTTTGTTTACTCTTTGTCTCGCCCATGTTATACCCGTTTGCCACTGTTTGACCCTGCCTGTTATGACCACGTCTCTCTTCAATAAAAGTCTGCATATGGATCCGCACGTCTCATGTCTCGTCAGCCCCGTAACACGTGGCTATTAAGAAGGAAGAAATAGGAGCTGGGGTTGTTGTGTTAAGATGAATAAATACAGACATGTTAAGACTGCACTGAGATATATTTTATTTAAAGACATGGTACAAAACATGGGACCAGGAGTGAAATCAAACTAAGAGCAGCCTGTTGTGAAAGCGACAATGTATACTCTAAAACCACCGGAGTACTTGAAGCTCATGCGAAATGTTGACAGCAAGTAGCGCAGTTTCAAGCAGCAATTTGAGCTATACACGGCCGCTATCGGGATGGACACAAAGCCAGAAGCATGTAAGGTTGTCTTCAAGTGCAGAGGCTGCAATTGGTGCCATATCTTTCAAAGAGAAGCGACGCACGTCCAGAGCTGTGAAACAGATGATTGCATTTATAATTGCAAATGTTGTGGTACTGAACATCAGCCTAAGCAATGTCCAGCCTTTGGAAAACAATGTGTGAAGTGTAATGGTAAAAATCATTTCGCAATGGAGGGAGAATCAGTCATTATATACTGTGGCCGTATTGAAATACAGACAGATGATAATATAACATGGACATTTGGAACTAACAGGTATCTCATAGCTAGAATCAACGGACCAGCCAAAAGGATATCTGATGGTCCTGGTGGGAGATTGTCACGACCGGCTCAAAGCCGTGGCAAATGATTGGAGGACATGAATGCAATGAAAACATTTAACAAATATAAAAGTAAATAAAACAAACAAAAAAAAATCAACACAAACAAATACAATTTCTGTCAGACACATGATTAAACCAAAGCATCAGACAGAACCAAGGAAATAACAAAATCCAAATAAACAAAGACCAAAACTCAAAACAAATGCAAACAGGAGCAGAGCCAGTATGCCAATAAAGCCTAAGCTTTATAGTGGGGAGAACAGGTGTACATCGTTCAACTTGATTCTCCCAACCACACCCACTGGCCGACCGTAGCAGGAAGAACGGGAGACCCGTCACAAGATTCAGAGACAGACTAGAGCTTTATTATCAAACTGGATCTCTGACCATCACAAACATTAAAACCACTGACTCTGGACTTCATGAAGTGTCCATCAGAAACGGCAGCTCAGAGACCAAACGCAGATACAGTTTTGCTGTCTATGGTGAGTCACAATTACAGTTTAATTTGTGCTGCTGGATTCATATCATTAATTTAATTTTTTTTTTTTTTGATTCAAAGACAAAAAATCTGAAAAAAAGCCTATACACAATGTAATTTGTTTGAAAATATATATATATATTTAAAAACATTTATTCAAAGACCATAAAATGTTTTCAATATTGTGTCATCATCAGTGTCAGATTAAGTATTTTTTTCCCCCATTCTTAATGCGGGTCACTTTCCAATTGTCTGGGCCGTCGGTGAGAGTGAGAACACTCATTGGATATTAAGTTTAGCCAGTGTACGAGATTTAAAACCAAAGTGATGAAAACGAGCAAGTAAATCAAGACGGCACAGAAAGTTATCTTACCTGAAAATTACAATAGGCCTTGGGTGAACTCAGGTAAAGTGGGCCACTTTTTTGTGAAATGTGTAATTTAGATATCTAGATTTCTTTTTTCTTAATTACTTTTGTTAACTTCCAGGTATAATATTTCAAAAAAAAAAAAAAAGTCAAAGGGGTTTCTACCTTTCACCATGACACAGACCTCCTTTGACGTGTTGCCACACCGACCAGTGTCATTGCATCAACCAAAACTATTTTAAGATTTAGAGAAATAGTGTCCCTTTAATTAAAAAAAACATTGTTATTCTCTGAAAGAATCCACCCAATCTGGCAACACTGTTGGTGTGTCCCAGTGTCCTGACGTTTCATCCTACCTGTCAGATTGTCCTACCAGGGCTTACTGTGCATGCGTACATCAGTAGTGCAGCATTTTTTGTCACACTGAACAACACATAACTACTGTTTTTGCATTACTGCAAGGGTAGGTTTAGGGTTGAGGTGGCACAGGGCTCTACGCTTACTTTTCTTTCTAGGATCACTTGTGCTCCTAATTTAAAAAAAAATCTTTAGGAGCACATTCAAAACTTTCAGGAGCACCTTCTAATCAATGATCAAAAATTAGCCTTCCCATTACGAGGTAATATTTGACCCCTTAAAGTGATTTACAGGGGTCTTTTGTTTTTACCTTTGTAATGGCATTTTTCTAACATTATTAAAAGTATGTCATCTTTCATGTCAAATTCAAAAAATTATAATTAAAGTAATAAAAATAACATGTAGAATTAAAGCTGCAAGCAGTGTTGAAAGGGCTCTCGCACCACCAGGCTCACTACCACCCGGTGGTTTTAGGAAATTGCGAACAGTGGGCAATATGCATTTAAAGTGGTAAATATAGAAGGGATATGTCAAAGTCATTTATATGTGCCAGACTTGCTGCTGCCAGTTGATAGCACTATAACTATAACTGTATATTGGCATGTAGATATCTTCAGGCCAGGACTTTCATCAAACATATGAAGTTTGGTGCAGATTGTACATAGTACACAGTAAAATCGGCAGTGTTAATTAAGCAGTGTTACTCTCCATTTACTCTTAAGGAGTTAATTTAACAACAAATAGTGAAAATTGCCCCCTAGTGTTGGTGAAAATGATCAGAGTTGAATTCTGCATTGTTAACTTTACTCTGTTAAGCTCCGCCCCTCAAGCCAACCCCGAAGACCAGAGCAAAAGTCCTCTCGTCGCCATTTTCTTTTGCCTTGCGCCAAAAGGTAAGGTCTTTCAGTTAATTTATTAAAACATAAGTTTAATATTTGAGGTTAATACTTGTGTTACTATTAATGCATAAGTTGCAGTTATTTTTTAACTTTGTGTAATTTGATTGGTTTAAACTCGCGAATATCGAATAGGTATTGATTAAGTCAGTATGTTGGAGAAATGTGTTTTTTCATCTCAATGTGGTAATGATAAAGTTTAAATGATGTCAGTAATCTTACTTAATTTGATTTTCATCTGTATTTAGCTTTGGTATAGATACTATTTGTTTTTTAAAAGTTCAATTATGTAACGTCACAATGGTGCATACATTAAGCTGACACATCTGTATGTATTGGACGGTCGAAATGTTCTCGGTAGGGCTGTGGCCGGGGTTTGCGTGATGTTAGAATGTACAGCACTTTATGTAGTTGAAATGAAATGTTTTAGCATGTCCTACGACGTTAGATAGTAACTCTGAATAAATTATATGATCTTATGTAAACGGTTGGAATGTTATATAAACTCTATATTTGCTACTGTTCAGTTCATGAAAGACTAAATGTGTAAACGGGATTAATTTAAGTTCTGTGAAGACAAATTAGTCGAACGCCGCCATTGCATCTTTATTGAAGCCATGTAACGTTAGATGGCGCTGTGGTTTTAGCGTTAACTCGGCTCAATGCTGCGCGACGAAGAAGCCAACCGTCTCATTTAAAAACAGCCGCGTCTTTGTTTTTCGTTATTTTAACCTTATGCAGTGATTACAGTACCACGAACAACTATTTTACGTTTTTGTTATTAGACATACACACTTGGCCTGATCCGAGCGGTACTTGTAAGTGCTGTTACAAGTAATGTTAACGCATTTTTAAATGTTGCCTGTTTATTTGGAGTGATTGTTAATGGCATGGCATAGCACCTATTGCAGAACTAATGTATTATCTTTCTCCTTTTTTTAAGTAACAAGCTTCTCCTGCGCAGTCAAATCAGTCCCTGTCTTCATCCTTCGACTCCAGTGACTCGCAGAACACACTCATTATTGAAGAAAGGTCTTCCAGTAAAGGAATGAGACTAGATGAAGCTAAAAGGTGGGCAATAATTTATTACTTATGCTTTTGGGGGACTGTTGCAAACTCATAAATATACTTAAAAATACAACATTAATTTGATCTTTATAAGGTTAAAGTATTTAAAATTAAATATCGTTTGAAGTAATATTTTTATTGTTTATATAGCATATTTATGTTTTTGCTTTGATTTTTTAAAATTATTATTAAGCTGGTCTGATCGATTCTCGATGAAACAAGAAAAACTCAATATTCTGACAGCTGACATTAAATAAAAGAATAGGTAATATTTCATATAAATAACTGTGTGTGTGTAATATATATATATATATATATATATATATATATATATATATATATATATATATATATATATATATATATATATATATATATATAACATTTTTATATTTAAAATTTTATATTTAACACTTTTTATTTCTACAGTACATCACCACCAAGGAAGGTGAACGAAGCCAGAGGAATTGTGCCTTTGTTCCCGTACCTTCTTCAAAAATGGCTATGTAAGTATAACACTGTTTTTGTTTTAGTTTAAATGCATTGTTGACAACTGGATTTTAAAACACTTTCTCCTCCTTTTTCTGTATTTTTGTCTTTCTAAGAAGCACCGGAATCATAACTATACAGAGAGACATTTCTAAAGAATGAGGAATATAATTTGAGAAATCTCATTGTGCCACTTTTCACAGCAGTTTTGTAGCTACTGAGTTGCTTTAAACTGTGACTAAGGATTAACTTCATATAGCATTCTTTAAGCAGTGCTGATGATTTTAAAATGCTTTGTTGTTTGTGTCTTGTTAAGGCCAGAAGAGACCAGGAAAGGTGTCTACGTCTCAAGTAGGGATATCTTCTAGAAGGTTAGTTTTTATGTATTTTTTTATTATTATTATTTATTTTATTTTTTTTGTAGTTTTTCTATTTAACATATCAGTGATAGTCCTCTGCAATTTGCTTGGTTTTTTCAGAGTGGAACAAGCATTGAGGAGCATATTCAAGACATCGCTGGAAGTGCTCAGCCCTGTCGACTGGCTCTGGGAAGAATTATTCAGTTCACCAGTACTTCAATTTTGATCAGAATGCCATTCCATGCAAGTCAGTCTCTTCTCTTGATGCCTTTAACGAACTGTTTACCCAAAAATGAAAATTGTCGTCATTTACTCACCCTCATGTCTTTCCAAACCTGTAAGACTTTCGTTCATTTTCAAAACACCAATGAAGATATTTTAATGAAATCTGAGAGATTTCTGTCCTTACATTGAGAGTCCACACAAGCTAGCACACAAGGCCCAGAAAGGTAGTAATGACATCATTAAAGTTATCATGTGACTCCACTGGTTTAACCTCAATTTTATGCAGGCATTCACAATGTCTGCTTTAATTTCAACAAAACACTCATCCGTCGTTGTGCACTCGTGTACACTTGTCAGGGATTAATACTTTCATAAAGTGGTAAATTATTATTATTATTATTTCTTCGTGCAAACAAAGCGCTCGTGTTGCTTAAAACTGAAGTTAAATCACCAGAGTCACATGGGTTAATTTAATGATGTCTTTACCACCTTTCCAGGCCTTGAAAGTTGTAGTTATAGGCTGTTGATGAAAGGATAGAAGTCTGCCGGATTTCTTTAAAAATATCTTCATTTGTGTTCCGAAAATGAACACAAGTCTTATAGGTTTGGAATGACATGAGGGTGAGTAATTAATGAGAATTCTGATTTTTGGTGAACAAACTTAAGGCACACTTTGTTTTTGGCACCACTTATAACACTATTCTACACATGATGTACACTTTCATTCAGACCACTTTTGTACAACAAAGATGTTGGCAGAGTGAAGGTCCTTGTATTGCTGAGGTTAGAGCAAGGCTGCTTAGCTAGGTGGTTCTGTACTGAATATAGTGATGTATTGTCATTTCATGCAGGCGTCACGTGATGTATTTTTGTGCATGAAATTGTGTATGTTTCTTGAGCATGACAGCATTGTAATAAATGTTTTGAATTTGACGTTGTTGATCTTGTTTTCTGTTCTGTTTTTAAAACACCAAATGGGATTTAAAATGAGAGAATTTTTCACTATTATAAATGTAAATGAACTCTACATAAGTGAAATATTAACACTAATTAGAGTAAATTTTCCTGCAGAGTTAAATTGTGGTAACACAGAACAGAGTTAATTTCCCCTAGTGTTAAACTCTGGTAACACTATTCAGTGTTGAGCAGTGTTAATTTTTTACTCAAAATAGAGTTAATTTAACTCTGAAAATTTAACACTATGATGAGAGTCAATTTATCACCAATTCTGAGTGGGACCAAATACACTCGATCCGAGTGTTAAATTTAACTCTTATAGAGTTCATATAACACTGCAAAATTTACTGTGTATGTTTAAGCTAGTCTAAAACATGTGATTTCCTGTTGCCAGATTATAACAGAATATTGGCCTTTAGATGTGTTCAGACCAGGATTATTGTTGAACATGTGAAGTTTGGGGCAGATCGGACATTGTATGGCTGAGTTACAACACCTTCTATGGCAAAACATTGAAATTTGTCAGGCTGCCATATACACACCCTTTAATGAAAACTCAAGATCTTCACAATTTAACATTGCAAAGGCCTTTATTGTAGACTGACCAAATATAATGTTGATGTCATTTAATCTCTATGAGAAGTTTGTTAGAACGTAAAACATGGCACTTCCTGTTGCCAGCTGGTGGCAATATGGCTATAACTGAATATGGACACAGGTATGTGTTCAGGACAGGATTCTTATCAAACATGTGAATTTTGGTGCAGATTGGACATTGTATGTCTGAATTATAACGAAACATCAAAGTCTGTCAGGCCGCCACGGACACGCCCTTCAATGAAAACTCAAGATCTTTGCTATTTAACATCACAAAGGGCTTTAGATTACACTGACCACATTTGGTGTTGATGTAATTAAATCTCTAGGAGGAGTTTGTTTAGATACAATGCCTGAAAATGGCAGAAATTGCACAAAATTTGCCAAAATAATTCAAAATAACAGACTTCCTGTTGGGTTTCAGACTTCGTACCGGTGGACTTTTTTGTAGGCATTAGTGTGTTACATGTGTCTACCCAATTTCGTACATGTATGTAAAACATAGCTCCAGGGGCACTTTTTTTAAATTTTACAGGTGGCGGTATTGAGCCATTTTGCCACACCCACTTCTGAAACCCATATCAGATGCAAATTTTCACCACTTTTGGCATGTGTGCCAAGTTTCATGAGTTTGAGCATAAAATGCAATTAAACATTAAACATTCACTGACTTAAAACATTCAGACACTGGCTGATAATACAGACTTACTTTTACCTGTCATTTATTCTCTCATGTTTTCAGCTCGTCTGCTTGTTCCTGTCATCAGCAGAGACTGTTCTTCATCATCATCAGGATCATCATCACAGCAGAATTGATCATTGTTGTCTTCAGTGGTGAATGTGAGTCATGTGACTCTCTCCTGGTACAAAGGAAACAGTTTATTGTCCAGCATCAGTGTGTCTGATCTCAGCATCAGTCTCTCTCTACCTCTGGAGGTGGAATATCAGGATAAAAACACCTACAGCTGTGTGCTCAACAATCCCATCGGCAGCCATAGGAACTATCTGAATATCAGAGAGCTCTGTCAACCTTGTCCAGGTTCGTCAACACATTGATGTTCGTCACTGAGCTGTAGTTCAGACTGACAAATCCATTCACACTAATGACTGTCTGTCTTTAGCCATTACAGCACCAGACCCACAGACTACAGCTCCTTCGGCTTCACCTCCTCCAGTCTCAGTATCTCTGATAATAGTGCTGATCTCTGCTGCTGCTGCTGGATCTCTGCTGATCGTGGCTGTAATTGGGATGCTTTGTATCTGCAGGAAACACAGAGACGCAGGTCGAGTGAATCCACAGCTCACACATCTGTAAAAACAACATTTCTTATTTGTGAATCAACAATATTCTGCATGTTTTGATTTAAAATGTCTGTCTTTACAGTTCAGACTCATGAAGATGAGACTCAAGATGTTGATGGTTAGAGTCTTTGTGTCGTTTCAATGACATTTACATTTATTGCTACAGTTTAAAAATAACTACATAGCACATAGCAATAGTATATGCCTGTTTAAAATGTGTATGATTGCATACTACATACTACTTCACAAACACATTACACATATTTGACTTTGTGGTATACAGTATGTTTAATAGTCTCTATGCGCAGTGCATTTTTTCCAGTCTGTGACTGGAATCATGTTTATTGCATTGTCCCTATCCAAATAAACGTATAAATAAATAAAGACACAGCGACAGTCAGATTGTCCCGCACATGTTCTCCTGCTCTTGCTTCAAGATTGTGTGGTTCAGGGATGTCATCGTGGTCTTCCTCATCCTCTCCCTGCGCTCTGGCAAGGACAGCCTCGATGTCCCTTTTCCATCCATGATCAGATTCAGTGTGACTGCAGCAATGAGGGATGAACAGCAGAGACAGGTGGAGGTGGACATGGTGATCAGCTGCTTCATCAGAATAAACCTGCAGAACTGGCACAGCTGTGTTGAGATGCAGTAGATGTGGGTTCAGTATCTGTAAATACATGATTGCTAGAACAATTAGTTTGAATAAAGCTGTGTTTCATGTCTTGTTGACTTGTATATACAGTGACCTCCAAAAGTATTGGAACAGTAAAGACAAAATTGCTCTGTTGGCTGTGGAGTCAAGACATTTACAAATATGATTAAAAGATGAATATGAGACAAAACTACAGAATGTCACATTTTATTATTGGGTGATTCAACACACAGATGTTTTACCAGCTAAGAAGTTCAGCACTTTTAGAGTTTCATCCCTCTGTCTGATGTGAGCGTAAGTATTGGAAAAGTTGCCTCGCAGGTCTTTCTCAGTGATCAGCTGTGTCCTGTTGCATTAATTCTTCAGATATTAAAAGCAGGGAATGTGTCGTATCGGTTATATCCATTACTTCTGCATTCTGAATCTTGCATTCGATGATGAGACACACAAACCAGGATGAAGATGAAGGAGCTGACTCTGAGAGAAAAGCAAGCAATTTGGATGCTAAAAGAAAAGAGGAAGTCAGTTAGAGCTCTAGCAAAAACAAAGGGCATAGAGAAATCAAGAGTTTGGAAACCACCAGCGACACCAGCAACCAACAACGACCTGATCGGCTGAGAAAACAACAGTAGTTGATGACGGGCAAATCATAAAAGCTGTGAAAATGAACCCTAAGAGACATGTCTGTAAAATCACCAACAACCTCCAGAAAACTGAGGTGATGCTCTGACAATCTACTGTCCTCAGGAGACTTTGACACAGAATTACAGACGCTACACAGCAATATACAAACCTCTGACCAGCACCAAAAATAGAAAAGCAAGATTAGAGTTTGCAAAAAAGCACAAAGGTGAGCCAGAAGAGTTTTTGAACTGTGTTTATGGACCGGTGAGACAAAGATGAACCTTTATCTAAGTGATGGGAAAGCAAAAATGTGGAGAGATGTGCAATGATCCTAAGCACATCCTCATCTGTAAAGCATGGTGGAGGTGGTGTCATGGCATGGGCATGCATGGCTGCCTCTAGAACAGACCCTCTCAACTTTACTGATGACTTGATGTATGATGACAGTAGCAGAATGAATTTGGAAGAGCACAAAACCATCTTTCCTACCAATATTCAAGAAAATGCCACCAGATTCATTGGGAAGTGCTTCATATTGCATCAGGACAATGACCCAAAACACCTGCCAGTTCAGTCAAGGAGTTTATAAGGGCAACGGAATGGAAAGTCTTAGATTGCCCAAGTCAATCTCCAGATTTAAATCCGATTGAACATGAATTTCAGCAGCTGAAGAGGAGAGTAAAGGCAGAAACTCCCCAAAACAAGCAAAGATTGGAATAGGCTGCATTAAATGCTGGGAAAAGTATTTGAAAGGATGAGACCAAGAGTCTGGTGATGTCTATGAGTCACAGACTCACTTCTGTGATTGTGCGCAAGAGATCTGCAACTAAATAATAGCTTTTAATCTTTGATATCTGCCTTATGTTCAACTCTCCCAATACTTATGCTCACATCAATGAGTGGGATGAACTCTAAAAGTGCTGTTCTTTTTATTTGGTAAAACATATGTGTTGAAACGTCTAATAATAAAATGTGACATTCTGTAGTTTTGTCTCATATTCATCTTTTAATCATATTTGTAAATGTCTTGACTCCACAGCCAACAGAGCAATTTTGTCTTCACTGTTCCAATACTTTTGGAGGGCACTGTATTTATTGTCATGGTTACTTTTATTTATGCTTTTACTGATTTATTCATGTTTCCTGTTGTCAGTAAATACAATATAATTGTTTCATTAACTTATGCATTAATTCATTACTTGACTGAAAATTGAGATGTATTCGGGTCATTCCTGGGATTCGGTAATATTTCAGTCCCTCACAGTTTCTAAAGTGGTGGTCCGACAAAATTAATTGTTAGAAGCTTTTGACAAGACTATGGGATGGCCGTTATAATGAATAAAAATAATTTTTGCATAAATTATTTAGCATAAAATAATGTCTTATATCCATCTTAAAGCAAGCATTTGTCATGTCCCTGAGGCACATCTCTGAGTTTGTACTTAGACAATTATTAACAAAATGTGCATAGTGTCTGTGATTTTTGGCAACAATGTAAGCATTTATTTGTGTTCCTTTCTTGTGAAAAAATATTTTTCAAAAAAAAAACAAGCAACATTTTATAAAAAACAGACTTTAAAGTTATGTCCTTCAGTCTGAACTCAACCCCGTCACACTAACCATTCTACGCCCATAATAATTTAGCCTCCACTCAAATGTGACATCATTTACCAGAAATTAAATCATTCAGGTCTCTTTAACAGTGATGCAGAAAATGGTTAGTAGTATCATACTTTATTCATATTTGAGGCATGTTATAGTCAGGGAGGGTACTGTCAATCTTAACAACTCAACCCCGTCACATAAAATTATCAGGTGGAAAAGGATTACTTTTTCAACATTTGTCACACATTGGATGGAGAGGCACACAAGGGTAAGTCAGGTAAGAGCTTCTTTATTAACCAAACTGAAGGCAACATCGAAAGGCAAGTACAATAACTCAGAGTTCAATGAAGCTTAATAAACTGAGGAATTAAGCATCCTTATCTTTCCCTCTTAGTGGAATCAACTGGAGGAAGCTATCCATGGAACCACAGAGATCCAGCATGTAAGTGACCAAACAGATGAAGAGCTTGTAACCTCGAGACCAGACAATGAGGGTATGGATTGAGGGAAGTCTTATAGGGAGCTTGATTAGTGGCAACAGGAGAGGAGGATTCCCTGATGGAGGTCAGGTGTGAGTGATAACTGATGGAATGCAGGTGAGTGGCAAGAGGGATGCTGGGAATTGCAATGCATTTCAACTGGTGACTGTGACAATTTTATTTTAATCCGTAAGTATAATTATTTTATTGCTTCCATATATGGTCTACTCTCCTACACTACATGAGGAGCAGTGGCCATTTTGAGTGAAAAACCACAACCCCGTCACACTCAACCCCATCACAAATATATGTATTTCTCATTGTTACGGGGTTGTAAACTTGTGACAGGGTTGAGTTATTTGCTTCATTTTTTAAAATAATTTTACTGAAAAAAATTTAAAATAGTCATGGTTTCAGTAAATATATATACTCCAAAATCATATTTTTGTTTTAAATAGACTTTTTGATGTAATATGTCCACTTAAACGTTGACAAACATCATACATCAGAAATTGCACCCACATTTGCAGCAGAAAGACAATATTGGCCATGCAGATATTAAATTTAAAGCAATGTATCCCTTCAAATGTGTTACAGACTTCAACCCCGTCACACCTTGTCACAATAATATTTTTAGAAAAATATAAGGAAGACAATAAAGAACAAAATTATTTCTTACTGATTACCATCTGACATGTTAAGGACTAAAACAATAACATTGTGGTTTTAGTTAAAAATTTAAATTAAAAATATTTTTTACAAAAATAAAGAGACCGTAGATGGATAATTTGTTTATTTTTAGCTTCAGTCCAATAAAAATGTGAAAATTATGATACATTTTACATTTGTTATCATTAAATTGATATGAGGGACACATAAGCAGTAGGTACATGTTTGTTTTATAACAATTTCTGTGTAAAATCCTTTTTAAACCAATCCCATTTTGTCCGTTACGGGGTTGAGAAAAAAAGTTGCCTAAAGCTGAAATAAACTGAAAATTATAATGCCTGAGGTGGGAAAATATGATTTTTTTGGAGGTTTGATATGTGCCTAATGATGTAGGATATTTAGAAGCTGAATCACATGTAGTAAAAAAAAAAAAAAAAAAAAAAAGTATATTCCAAGTTGAAATGATACTGAATCCCAGGAATTACCCATTCACCTTGGCTGCATTTGTCTAGTGTGTAATCATGCATAGCTATGGCATATATATAAAAAATAAATAAATAAATAAATAAATAAATAAATAAATACTAATAATATTAATATTTTTTTGTTTGTTTTACTAAAAAATATATAGTTAATTATTGGTCAGCATTTATTACTATTATTGTTCATAAGTGTTGGGGTGGACTAGCAATGATTTCTGAGGTTATCTAAACTTCTATGTAGAAATACATTTTTCAAGTGTAAAATAAACGGTCTTCTCCAAAGGCAAGATCTTTGAGCAGCTGATCAACATCTCCTTTGTGCAGATGTTACAAACATGGAGGAAAACGTACGAGGCAGGGTTGTCGTGTAACACATTACTGATGCTATGAGGTGTTTGTGCATCTGTTGCTCTTATTTTCTTTTTATTATTATTACTGCAGAAGTTATAATTACAGACAAACTCAGGGGAAGATGGTAGTATCTTTAACAATGAACAATCATAATGAAAAAAACTATAATGGGTTTGCGCACATCATAGTATGAGATTATATACACAGGGGGGAAAAGGATTAAATATCTTTGAATAATTCTAATATTCATATAACCATAATGCGTCAAAAAAAATGCATTTGTTGTTGTTGTTTTTGTTATTTATAAGCCTCAGGAATGAAACTAGAGAGAATTTCAACAAGAAAAAGAGGAAAACAAAGAAGAATTTAGCCAGTTTTGTATGTAGATAAATTTTACACAAAATAAAGAAATTAGCATATTCAAGAGATAACTAATTTGGGTCTTCGTAATTAAAAAAAAAAATAATAATAATAATAATAAAAAATAATATCTTTAAGGATTAAACTGGGTTATATTCGTAGAGTTAAAAATATAAAAACTAAAGTCAACCCAAAATGTATTGGTAATACTACAATCACAATGAAAGGGCAGCTGTTTCTTCAACAAGACCACAAAATGAGCAAATTTCATCAACATCAAAATATTTACAGATAGATGAATTAAACCTGTCGCTCATCTTTTAAGTTGTTGCGCTTATTATAATGTCATAAGTCACATGATAACATCAACATGGTGCATGATGTCCAGATCACATTCATACTCAACGAGATTTGGCTGGAGAGTATGTACTCTTTTAGCACTTATTGAAATTAAATATTATAATATGAATAAACAAAGTTCAAAATATAATAACTTAGTTTATTTAGACTCGCCGGGATACATAAGGAAGAAAATTGCCCAAAAAAATCTTATTAACAGGCTCTTGTCAGTTACACCTCGAATATGGCTTGTGAGATCCATTGTCCTGCAGAGTTTAGCTCCAACTTTGATCAAACTCACCCACCTGTGATTTTCTAATGATGCTGAAGTCATGCTCAGGTGTGTTTGATAAATGTTAGAACTAAACTCTGCAGGAAAGTGGATCTCGTGAGCCATATTTGAGGATTCCTGGCCTGTATGAAGCAACAGGTTCAGAAAAGGTCTCTCTTGGTTTGAGCTATTCCAGTTCAATTGAGTGGCTAAAGAATGACCTGTCACTGTTGTTTGTATTCCCCTAGTTGCATTACAGGGCTGCCTACACAAAACCTGCATGGGCCCAAAGGATACAAAAGTTGATCTGGACTCGAACGTGTTGGCCCACACTGGGCCATCATGGGATTAATTTAGCCAGTCCGCTAGTGTGGCGTGCTCACAGAGGGCCGGCAGTGAGCCCAAAGCTGTGGGCCTCGCCTGGGCAAGCCTGCATTGGGCCTGTTTCGGTTTGGTGTGGGCTGGCCCTAGCCCACTGCGCCTGCAAAAAGCAAGCATGGGCCAAGTTTGCAGGGGTCTTGTTGGAGACGTTCATGCACTGAAATGTTGAATGTTTTGAGTGTATTTTTTTTAACCCTTAGTGCTGTTATGTACTAAACAGCTAAAATAAGAGGATAATTGTGTAAATCCATCATAAATTACACTTGAATTTCAGGAAACATTGATTCAACAGGGTTCTCCAGATGAAAGGACCAAGGTGAAACTCGTGTGTCTCGCATGTGTTTAATTATTATTATTGAGTTATGTTGCTCAGACATATGTCAAAATACCAAAGTCTGCAATCAAAATCCAGAGATCTGGATCTCTGTTCAGGCAACAGCTGAAAACTCATCTCTTTCGACACTACTTGACTATACCCCACACATAAAAAAAAAAAAAAAAAAAAAAAAAAAAAAAACTTTCTCCTTATTTATTCCTTCCCCTGCTAGCTTGTACTTATTTAAATAACGGCTGAGACTTGGTGTTACAAGCACTTCGTTTGTCGGATTGCCTCCTCAAGATGAATCGCTTTTTGTATCCCCAATTGTAAGTCGCTTTGGATAAAAGCGTCTGCAAAATGGCTAAATGTAAATGTAAATGTAAATCTCGTTATGAACTCAAACATTTCTCATAAAATTTGCCCAAATCAAAATATCACATCAAAATACTTATTTTACCTCTTATTTTGTTGCAGCTGAGTAAATCAGATTTACAGGCTGCTGTTCTCATTAACGTTTACTGTTTGTTGTAGCAACACTAGCAAAAAATAATAAAGGTCATTTAATGAATGTAGTGTGAGAAGATCAGTTTGTGTGTCATAGTTAAACCTGCTGTGGTCTGACTTGTATACATCTAATGTGGTTTGAACTGTTGATAGACAAACAACTTCTGCATCAGTGTGTCTAATGAACAGAGTTGGGTATAATGCCTTACTCAGTAAGGCCTTACTGTAATCTAATTACTTTTCCTGGTAACACAGTAAAGTAATGAGTTATGTAATTTGATTACAGTCACTTATGTCAATAAAATTAGGTTACTTAAGTTACAAATGCAGTGTTAACACTAATAAAGTAAAAAAATAAATAAAGACTCATCAGAATGAGAACAACTGCTGGATTAAACCGAATCGGCATCACAATTCAAGGCTTATTCCTCACAGTGCGCCTTCTTCCATAAACGAAAAGTAGCCGAGATGAACTTCAATCTTTGTACAGAGGTGACGTGAGCGTTTACATGTTCGCTCGTCTCAAGCTTGGTTTCGCACGGATGATTATCTTATAGCATGCGATTTGCGTGGGCATGATCACATTAAAGGTGAGTTCAGACGGGAAAGACTGGACCCTCGCGTTGGTTTCATACGGATTATTTTATCAGAGAATTTGTTTTCTTTATTTTACAAAACCAAAAAAAAAATATATATATATATATATATATATATTTTTTTATATTGGGAGTGAATCAGGGTATACAAATAATAGGCCTACTTATGTATTTATTTATTTATTTTTTCAGTCAATATGAAATTAATGAAAGAACTGAGTTTCTTTGTAGTGTATTTTTTAGGTTTGATAACTTGAAGAGTAAAGTAAACTTGAAAGTAACTTGAAAGTAAAGTAATTAGTAATCTGATTACTTTTTTAAATGCAGCAATCAGTAATGTAATGAAATTACAATTTTAAAGTAGTAATTAGTTATTTGTAGTGAATTACTTTTTTTTTTTTTTTGTAACTTACCCAACACTGCTAACGAATGAGGTCAGTGGTTTGTGGCTAAAGCATTTCTATATTTTCTTCTTCTACTTTTATGAACCAAACGATCTGAATTTAATTCCACACAAAACACATTTAAAGTAAAAAATAAAATTAAAAATATTAATCCAACAGGCAATTATGAAATCAATCGTTATTGATCATGCATCAGTTGAAAAGGTAAGATCAGCAAAAGTTTGTTGATTTTAAAGATGTTGAAGGAGACAGACATGTGAATGGAAACTAACTGAGGTTTGGGGAGGATTCAACCAGATAAATATAGCAGTTCAGTCGTGAGTGTTCTCACATTTTAAGCATCACTATAGCGGACTTTTCAGTAAACTGATGAAGAAAATGTTTCTCAAATTAGTTTTGTTCTGTTTGTGGCGTCTGGTTGGTGAGTTTGAAATGTGTTTTTATGGCTTCAGTTGCTTCTGTTCTGGTAGCATGTAAAAAAATTACTGGTTAAATTAGTCAGAGAGGATTAACATTCACTGTTATTATCATGTACAAATAACTGAACTGTGATTTTACTGTGAGATCAAGTTTGAATTCATCTCTGTTGAGTGTGGGGCATTCTAGCGATAGACTCATTCAGCCTGTTTTTCGCAGTTTGAAACTCAAACGCAGCAGCATTAATTTTAGTTGTCTTTTGTTTGTATTTCATCAGTCAGTGAATGTTTCCCAACCATAAGAGTTTTCATTTCAGTTACACAAAATATCTTAAAAACACCACAGAGATCCAGTTACTGATATGAAAGTGTATCAATTTATCCTTTCTTTTAGCATGTTTGTCTTTGTTTCACTGAAGAACATTATTCAGATACTTTAAACTGGACCTAGTGTTAGTGATGGCTTTCTTAAACCAGCATAAAATAATTACATTGAAGCTTTAATGTGTGAAAAACTGTTCTTCAGGAGTGTTTGGTCAAAGTGAAGTGAAGTCAGTGATGGAGGGAGATTCAGTCACTCTGAACTCTGGTCTTACTGAAATGAAGGATGATGTGATTCAGTGGAGGTTTGGAAATGAAGACACTTTAATCGCTGAAATCAATAAACAGACCGACAGCATGACTGTATATGATGATGTTCTTGATGGGAGATTCAGAGACAGACTGAAGCTGGACGATCAAACTGGATCTCTGACCATCACAAACATGAGAATTGGACAGGCTGGACGTTATAATCTCCAGACCAAGAGTGTGAGAATGCCTTTTACTCTCATTGTCTTTGGTGAGTTAAATATTTGTTCCACCTGTTTTTAATGACAAAAATTTAATTAATCCATGCACCATTTTACTTCGTTCTGTTGTTTTATGATATTGCTCATTTCAAATTTTTATTTCAAACTATTTACTTTTGTAAACAATCAAAATGATCTAACTATGTTAATCTGTGACATCCTCTGTTCTCTGTGTGTTTGGCGATACAGAAGACATATCAGTGATGGAGGGAGATTCAGTCACTCTAAACTCTGGTCTTACTGAAATGATGGAGGGTGATGAGATTCAGTGGTGGTTTGGATATAAGCCTAAAGGCACTATAATAGCTGAAATCAATAAACAGGCAGACAGCATCACTGTATATGGGGGATTCAGATACAATCTGGACAAACAGACTGGATCTCTGACCATCACAAACGCCAGACATGAACATGCTGGACTTTATAAACTACAGCTCAACAGTGTTATCAAGAGTTTCAGTCTCACTGTCTACGGTGAGTTTAATATGGGGTTCATTTATATTTATAATGAGGAATAAAAACATCAAACTGAGATCAGCTCAGTCAATAAACGTTAATATCAGAGCTGATATTAGTGTTTATTGACTGAGCTGATCTCAGTTTGATGTGTTTATTCCTCAGACTCTGTCCACTGTTGTGGTTCTACTGAAGCTGTGATCCGATTGGTCCTCTCTGCTCTGGTGGGCGTGGCTACTGTCATTAGTTTATTGATGAATATTCAAGCTTGCACTCTCTCTTTTAGCCTATATTAAAAAAAAAATAATAATATTTGTTAATATACTGAATAATGTACATCAGTGGATTGTGTTTGTTTTCCCATGTGGACTCTTTTCACATGTGGTTCTCCGAAGGGAAAGTCGTCATAGATTAGTAAACTTCTGCAGTGGTGAGAGAGCAAGCACTTTTTTTTTTTTTTTTTTTAAATCACAATCCATGATAGCGTTCAAGACTTTATCACAGTCTATGAATGTTTCTCCTCTCGACGGTTCATCCTGCCGCATGTGTTCAGTGCTTCGGAGGCTTGTTTTGTCTTATTGCAGGGGTGTCAAACTCAGATCCTGGAGGGCCGCAGCCCTGCAGAGTTTAGTTCCAACTTTCCTTCAACTTTTTTTCCTTCAAGTTTTCAAATAAGCCTGAAGGACTTGATTAGCTGGATCAGGTGTTTAATTAGGGTTGAATCTAAACTCTGCAGGGCTCCAGCCCTCCAGAAATTGAGTTTGACACCCGTCTTGTTGGAGATGATCGTGCTCCAAAATGTTGAGAGTATTTTTTTGAACGCTTATTACTGTTATATACAGTAAATAGTGTACAGTTAAAATATGAAAATGATTGCGTAAGCTTATCATAACATAACTTGGATTTCAGAAAACACTGATCCAGGCCTCTACACGACTCAGTTTCTCCAGAAGAAAAGATCAAGGTAAATTCACATCAACTAGTTATTTTTCAAACACCAAATATCTCAGCTAACTAATAATTTCTCTAAATGAATAATTACATTTTTAGGTCATTAACATTCACTGATGAATTTATTTGTAACAACACAGGCAAGCATTATAATTGTGATTCACTAGTTTGAATTAAAATGGACCAATGCAATATTTAAAGTTCATTTCTTTCACCTCACAGATCATGAAAAGCTTCAGGAGTTAGTTGTCTATGACAGCAAATATTTAATTATTTTAAATAATAAATGTTAATTTAAATAATTTTAAATCATTACAATTGTTAACAAAATCTAAAATCAAAATATATTTATTGTTAACAATTTTGTTGTTTCTCACATGTTTTGTTTTTGGCATCTGGTTGGTGATTTTGAAATGTCTTTATGGCATCAATTGTTTTGTTTTTTTTCTGGTGAAAAACTGTTCTTCAGGTGTGTTTGGTCATGAAGTCAGTGTCAGTGATAGGATTTTATTGCAGTTTATTGACCAGAGTGAAGTACAAAATAGAAGCAAACGATGACTTGACTTGGCATGGACAGACTTTACAAGAAACAGACTTGGCATAAACAGAAACATGACTCTCACAGCCGGTTACACAGTTCAAAGCTAGACAAAGAAAAAAGACAAGGTGAGGCTATTTATATCAAACAATGAGGGTCACATGACAAGAACCAACCAATGAGAAACAAGACACATGACTAAGACAACCAATGAGAACATAGGTGTATTCGACTTGAGGCTGCGCTGCGCAGAATGATCAGTGTATGAAATCAAAGTATCGTGAGAGCGATAAGAGAGCAGAAGGATCCTTATGCTTTCGAATCACTCTTGCGGTACTTTGAGTTCATGCACTGATCATTCTGCGCAGCGCGGCTTCAAGTCGAACACACATCATGACACATGAACCAAGCAGAACATAACACATAGACAAGTGTAGCACATGACACAAGGCTTGTTTGACTCCGCAAAGATCGGATCAAAGTACCGCAAGAGTAAAACGAGACCAGCCGCCAAGGTCAGGCTCTGCAGTTGCTCAAAATCGGTTGCGAGAGCCTTGATGACGACACACTTTGACACACATTGTTCAGACTCTGTGATAACAAGCACAATGTGTGTTGCTTGCTTATTCTAACAATTCAATGCGCTCAAAAATCGGTGTTTTATTACAGCAAAAGCTTTTTTCGCACTGTTAGAGTCATTTTTGTCCAAAAAAAACAATAAATAAAATAAAAGAATATAGGCCTATACACCCACTTTATTGATATTTAGTAGCCTATAAGTTCATGCTGAACTTTATTCTTGACAGATATGGCGCTGTATTATTAAGAAGTATATAAAAAGTGTTTGTTGCTCATAAAAACCTTTGTGTATTTGACAAATATTGCAGTCAATTCACTTTATCTGTTAGAAGAGCATGCGAACACTGTGAGTGTGTCACTATCAGGAGCAGAAAGTGTCTGAATTGACATCTCTTTTAATTCTGCCCCAACTGCAAGTGGCTACTTTCGCCAGCCGGTGGCAGGCTAGTGCATCTCGAACAAGCCTATTATCACAAGAGAGGTCACATGACAAACCAGGAAACTAAACTAAAAGCATGAATAGAAAGCAAAAGAACACCAACAAAACCCAAAATCAACCATGACAGATTTGGGTTTTCATATGTTTTTGAATGGAGATTCAGAGACAGACTAAAGCTGGACAATCAAACTGGATCTCTGACCATCACAAACGCCAGCACTGAACTGTGGAATTTATCAACAAATGAACAACTCTGTGACCAAGAGTTTCAATCTCACTGTTTACAGAGAGTTAAATATCAGTTTCACCTGTTGTAGATCTAAAGCAGTATCTTGTCAGTTAGATGTTTTGTTCTTAAAATGACTGAGCTTAGATTTGACATTTATACCATTCACCTTTATTTATACTTCTATATCAGGTTTTAAATGCTCTACTTTTGATCAGTTTTGGATCCTCACAATGTTTCTTCCTTTATTCATCCTCATTTATCTTTATTTGTTTATGTTTCCAGCTCGTCTGCCTGTTCCTGTCATCAGCAGAAACTGCATACAATGTTCTCTATCATCATCATATTGTTCATTGTGTTCAGCGGTGAATGTGCATGGGTCATGTGACTCTCTCCTGGTACAAAGGACACAGTTTATTGTCCAGCATCAGTGTGTCTGATCTCAGCATCAGTCTCTCTCTACCTCTGGAGGTGGAATATCAGGATAAAAACACCTACAGCTGTGTGCTCAACAATCCCATCAGTAACCAGACCAGACATCTGGACATCAGCAAACTCTGTAAATTCTCTACGATCATAATTGTGGCTACTGTCATTCTTCTGGTTTGTGACATTAGATCTAGAAGAGCTTAACAAGTTCAAGCACATATTCAACAGTCATCTTTCATGTTTGATTTGGGGGTTCAATGGCTTTTGCTTTTAAAAATGTACCTGTCTTTCAGTATTATTATTGTAAAGATTCAGTTTGACGGATTTGTTTATATGTCTTGTCAGATTAGACACACAGTTTTCACTTTTCTGTCCATTTGTCATCTGTATTTGCTTGCCTTTATCAATAAAGCTTTCTCACTCTGAGGTTCAATAGTCTCTCCATGTTTGATTGGGGGCGCTAATGAGCATGTGTGAGGTATAGGCACGTTTGGCTTGAGCTCCTCTCCGTGGTCTCGACAAAGTTATTAACTTACCGTATTTTATTTAGATTTTTGCTTTTAAAGTGTGTCTACTTGTTTCATTTAGCATACACTCTTATTAAGACCCGAAAATGCCGAAGCCGAGTGCCTCTAATAAAAGTTAAAAGCGCCTGACGATCAAGTCACCGGAGTTAACGCTAAAGCTAATAGCTCACCTGACACGGCTAATAAAATTCTAATCCTCTGGCGTCCGGTATGAATGAAAAAGACATCATGCGTTTAGTGCTAATGGCCAATCCAATTATTAATTGGAAATTTGTATTTATTTTTTTTATAATATTGGTTCAGGCACACTGTAGTGTCTATATTCAGTATATATCTGGGAGCTAGTATACCTAGCTAGCCGCCGACTCTGATGTGCAGGAGTCATCAATATACAGGTGCTGGTCATATAATTAGAATATCATCAAAAAGTTGATTTATTTCACTAATTCCATTCAAAAAGTGAAATTATATTATATTGAAAGTATATTATATTCATTCATTACACACAGACTGATATATTTCAAATGTTTATTTCTTTTAATTTTGATGATTATAACTGACAACTAAGGAAAATCCCAAATTCAGTATCTCAGAAAATTAGAATATTTACATTTGAGTTTCAATTAATGACCATCCCTACAGTATAAATTCTGGTTCTCTCTTGTACTTTGAAACCACATTAATGGAGAAGACTGCTGACTTGGCAATGATCCAGAAAACGAACATTGACACCCTCCACAAAGAGGGTAAGTCATAGAGGGTCATTACTGTAAGGTGTGGCTGTTTTCAGAGTGCTGTATCAAAGCATATTAAATGCAAAGTTGACTGGAAGGAAGAATTTGGGTAGGAAAAGGTGCACAAGCAACAGGGATGACCGCAAGCTTGAGAATACAGTCAACCAAAGCTGATTCAAACACTTGTGAGAGCTTCACAAGGAGTGGACTGAAGCTGGAGTCAGTGCATCAAGAGTCACCACGCTCAGACGTCTTCAGAAAAAGGGCTACCAAGCCACTTCTGAACCAGAGACAACGTCAGAAGCATCTTATCTGGGCTGTGGAGAAAAATAAATGGACTGTTGCTCAGTAGTCCAAAGTCCTCTTTTCAGATGAAAGTAAATTTTGCATTTAATTTGGAAATCAAGGTCCCAGAGTCTGGAGGAAGAGTGGAGAGGCACAGAATCTTAAGTAATATTCTAATTTTCTGAGATACTGAATTTGGGATTTTCCTTAGTTGTCAGTTATAATCATCAAAATTAAAAGAAATAAACATTTGAAATATATCAGTCTGTGTGCAATGAAATTTGTTTACTTATACTTTCTATTTTTTAGTTCAGTTTTTACAATGTACTCTCTTGCTGCAAATTATTTGTTGAAGGTGTGTGCTCAATTTTATGCCTCCACTTTTTCCCTACGGTTATGCAGAGGTCTTCTGGTAGAGTATTGACTGGGGGAAGAAATGTGACATTGGTCTCTTGTAATGTTAAGGGGCTAGGAAATGCTATAAAGAGAGAAAATAATATTTAGAAGTCTTACGTAAATCCTTATCAGCGGATGTGATTTTTTTTTTTTTTTTTTTTTTTACAAGAGACTCCTATTAAGCAACCGTGCAACGCAAGTTAAGGTGTAGCTGGATATCACAAGTTTATCAATCACCATTCACTTCTCATGCTCGAGGTGTGGCCATCCTCTTTCAGAAAAATATTCCATTTCTAATTTCCTCTATGGTCACAGACACCCATGGCAGAAATATTATAGTTTCTGGATCCATAAACTCTTTGCCGTTGTCTTTCCTGAATGTCTACGGTCCAAATACTGATCACCCTAACTTTTATAAGAATGTTTTTGATTTACTCCCTGATGGGAATAATTCGAATATAGTAATCAAGGGGGTGACTTGAATTGTTACTTAGACCCTTATTTAGACAGATTATCCACACACCCCCCGTCTGGAATTGCATCAGTACAGGTCTTAAGCAATTTGCTCAAGTGCAGAAATCTGGTGGATGTTTGGCGAATTCAACACCCTGCTGGTAGGATTTATTCCTATTATTCACATGTTCACAAATCTTACAGTAGAATAGATTACTTTTTAGTTGATTTTCAGTTAATTTCTTGTGTTACTGAAACCAAATATCACAGCATATTAATCTCAGATCACAGTCCCCTTACCATGTTTATCGATCTTTCTCTTCCTAAGCAGTTTTATTCCTGGCGTTTCAATCCATCCCTGCTTGCTGACAGTAAATTTGTAGACTATATTACGACCAAGTTAAAATAATTTTTAGATTTTAACGATAATGGGGAGGTGTCAGATTCTATACTTTGGGAGACTTTAAAGGTGGTTATGCGTGGGTACAGTGATATTACGCAGTGCCTGAAAGTAGTCCCCAGCTATATTATAACTAGTTACCTAGCTGGGGACTACTTTCAGGCACTCCGTAATATCACTGTGCCTGCCGCGGCCATGTTACGGCAGCAAAGTTTCTTGATTATTATGCCGGAATGAGAGTATAGTTCTTAATCATATCAGCCTAGAAAATCGCAACTTTTCATTTTCCGCCGGTCTTAGTACACGATATAACTACAGAAGAGTCGAGTTTTAAATAGGACAAATATCGAAACTCTTTGGTCATTTTTGAACGCGATGCTACTGGTCTAATCGGATTCAATGATCTATGCTAAGCTATGCTAAAAGTGCTATCACCAGACCCGGAGATCGGCTGAATGGATTCAAAAACAATAAAAAACTCAACTTATTAACTCTGGGGGAGTTGGAGAATGAGCCTATTTCCAAAAAAGTGGAGTGTTCCTTTAAATATGAACAGTGATGGGAATAACGGCGTTATAAATAAAAGGCGTTACTAACGGCGTTATTTTTTTCAGTAACGAGTAATCAAACGAATTACTGTTTCCCCCGTTACAACGCCGTTACCGTTACTGACAATAAAATGTGGCGTTACTATATTATATTATTAGAATTTAATTTTTCAGTTCATCTGAAATGGGTGCGCAGTGTAGCTGTATTTGATGTACCGTAAACTGTAGTGTGAAGGCGCACGACTCGCCGTCGCTTTCTCTCACATACACGCACACAAAGAAAGATAGAGAGCAAGAGAGTCTTTCATAACATGCAGAAGTGACGCGCTACATGTAAACGATATTCTTTGTAGTATTTTCCTGTCAAAATAACGGAGTTCCTTTTGAATTCTTCAGCTTTTAAGAACTGCCGGTTTCTCTGGTAGTGGGCGGGGCTAATGCACAAACGACAATCTCATTGGCCGGCGCTCACCTATTATCATCCCTGTTTTTATTTCAGCAAATCAATTCGAGCGAACTCAGACAACATGATTAATATTCATAAACCCAGCAGCTCATTAATCCTTAGTGCGTTTTATATTGATGACAAATATGCATTCATACTTGGTTATTCTAATTGCTAAAGTTCTATCGTCATATAGGGGGAAGTCGTGGCCTAATGGTTAGAGAGTCGGACTCGTAATCCAAAAGGTTGCGAGTTCGAGTCTCGGGCTGGCAGGAATTGAAGGTGGGGGGAGTGAAAGTACAGCTCTCTCTCCACCTCAATACCACGACTGAGGTGCCCTTGAGCAAGGCACCGAACCCCCAACTGCTCCCCGGGCGCCGCAGCATAAATGGCTGACCACTGCTCCGGGTGTGTGTTCACGGTGTGTGTGTGTTCACTGCTGTGTGTGTGCACTTTGGATGGGTTAAATGCAGAGCACAAATTCTGAGTATGGGTCACCATACTTGGCTGTATGTCACTTCACTTTCACTTTCACTTTTCACTAATATTAAATTATCATAATATTATATTATAATGCTTGACTGACTGATACTAAGTGTCAGTAGATAAATAGTGTAGATTAATGTACAATGTTTTATAATAATTTATTCTTTTTAGTGTCCATTTCATTCATTTAACATTTAATATTGGGGGCATCCAAAGTTATCTGACATTTGAACATTTTTTAAAAAGTAACGCAATAATTACTTTCCCTGGTAATTAGTTACTTTTATAATGATGTAACTCAATTACTAACTCAGTTACTATTTGTCAGAAGTAACTAGTAACTATAACTAATTACTTTTTTAAAGTAATGTGCCCAACACTGAATATGAGTATAACTGTATTCTTGGTGGTCAAATAAACAATCTATTTTTGAGAATGAGACAGATGTTTTTTACTAAATTCTGTGACATTCTTGCCCCGCTTCGTCTTAGAATGATAATTAATTCCAAAAATGAAAATGTTCTGCCAAATACATGGTATGAAGCCAATATATCTCTCATCTTAAAGAAAAATAAAGATGAAACTGACCCAGCTAGTTATAGGCCAACTGCGCTTCAGAATTTTGACAGGAAAGTTGTCACTAAAACTTCGAATATTCGGCTTAACAAACATCTATCCTCCATCATTCACCCTGACCAGACCGGGTTTATCCCTGGCAGATTCTCTTTTTTTAATGTACATCGCCTCCTCAATACAATATACGCTAATCACACGAAAGCTAACGAGGCGGCGATTCTGTCCTTGGATGCACAGAAGGCTTTTGATCAGGTTGAGTTACATGTTTGTATCATTACAGAAGTTTGGGTTAGGCGAGACATTTATATCATGGGTTAAATTAATATATGCTAGGCCAGTGTGTTCAATTTTAATGAACACAGATAGGTCGTCTAAGTTCCATTTGCACCGCTCGGTACAACAGGCCTGTCCCCTTTCGTCTGCCCTTTTTGCTATTGCAATAGACCCCCTTGCTATATGTATAAGATGTCATGAAGATATCATCATGGGTCTTGAAGTTGGGGGAGTGAAGCCCTTGTTGTATTTGAAGAACTCTGAAGTTCTGTTCCTCTTCTTTTAGAGTTAATTACTTCTTTTGGGAGATTATCTGGGTATACAATCAACCTGTCGAAAAAGTAGCTTTATGCCACTGTCTGATACTTACAGACCTGGCTTTTTGCAAAATATTCCATTCAAAACAGTTAGGGACCACTTTGTATATCTCGGACTGACAATTCCTAAAGACCCAAAATTATTATACAAGTTGAATTTTGCCGAGTTTCTTTCAAAACTCAAATGTAACAATGGAAAAATCTTGGCTCTATCTATGACTGGACGTATAAACTCAAAAATGGTCTCTCTTCCTAGATTCTCATATTTGTCAAAATCTTCCAACTTTTTAAGGAACTAGATTCTATCATTTTGTCTTATGTTTGGAACTATAAGACACATCCGATATCTAAAATCCATTTACAAAAGCCCAGGTCTGTGGGCGGTTTGGGTCTGCCAGTATTTAAACACTATTACTGGGCTGCCAATATTAGGGCATTCATGTACTGGGAGAAGGGAGCACTGGGCAACCACCATGTTATTCTCCAAGTTAGATAAGGCTACAGCTATAAATAAGCCAAGTATTGTGCTGAAAAATTCTATCAAAATTTTAAATCAAGTAAGAAAAGTACTGTCCCTGCCAGAGACCTCTCTGTATACACCAATTTGCTACAATTGTTCTTTTACACCCCCATGGTCTGACATAACTTATTTTGATTGGAAAGTTCTATTAAGGACCTTTATGTTGAGGGAAGGTTTGCATCTTTTAACCAGCTAAGAGAGAGGTTTGATCTGCCCCATTCACACTTTTTCCGTTATTTCCAAATTAGGCATTATGTGAAGTCCATCATTTGTCATTTTGAATTCCTCCCTGAGAAACATGTGTTTTTTGACATTTTCTTAAATCCTCCTCATTCTACACATCTTATCTCTAAATTTCTTGGGTTATTTGAAAGTTGTGTCACAGCCCCTAATGAGAGATTTAAAGTGGCCTGGGAGGATGAACTGGGAGCTGAGCTCTCAGATGAAATGTGGGATTATTCATCGTTTGCATCATACAAAGACTCTTTCTCTTCTGTTTCACCATTCTGTGATGAGTGCAAGGTCACGGAAGATACAACTGCTCATGTGCTTCACTGTTGGGATTTTGGACTAGCATATTTGATTGGTACTCTAAGGCCTATAACAGGCCTCTTCTGCTGGACGCAGAACTTGCTAGCTTCGACTTTTCACAACACTTCTAGCCTTTTTCTTTGTGAGTGCGTGTGTAGTCTGAGATAATGTCGTTTGTTCTGTGTTTATTTTTTTAATTTATTAAAAAAAAAAAAGGCTCTCCATGTTTTATTGAATTTAGTATGTTGAGGTGGAATACACTGGTTCAGCGGTGCATATGAAGTTTTGCTTTATTAAAACATTTTTAACGTTATATGTAAATGTTTACAGTATTACTAAGCTTAATCATACCAATAAAACAGTAGGTTTACGTATTACTTGTAAATTGTTATTTTTGTAATTTCAAGTTCTTCTGAAGCAAACCACATAGCCTACAGCTAAAACATTATTTTGTTATTGTACTGAATAATGTACACTAATATAATGAGTTTGTTTATGGACGCTTTTCACACGGTTCGCAGAAGCAGAAGTCGTCACTGATAAACAAGGCCTTTAGTGGTGAACGGGAGACTGCAGCAAGTAGCCTACCATTATTATTTTATTTATTTATTTTACTTTTTGACATCACTCAGCTCGACAACTAAAGTGTTTATCAATCTCTTGATTGTAGATTTTGACAATGATGTGCCTACCTCCTCCAGAGTATTCTTGATTTCTGTTGATGTTATGAAAGGGTTTTTATTCACCAAGGAAAGGATTCTGTGATCATCCACTTTAGTTGTCTTCCGTGGTCTTCCAGGCCTTTTGATGTTGTCGAGCTCACCAGTGCTTTCTTTCTTCTTAAAGGGATAGTTCACCCAAAAATGAAAATTCTGTCATCATTTACTCGCCCTCAAGTAGTTCCAAACCTGTATGAATTTCTTTGTTCTGCCAAACACAAAGGAAGATATTTTGAAGAAAGTTTGTAACCAGTTTTGGGGCACCATTGACTTCCATAGCAGGAAAAAAAAAAATACTATGGAAGTCAATGGTGCCCCAGAACTGCTCTGTTTCCCACATTCTTCAGAATATCTTCCTTTGCGTTCAGCAGAACAAAGACATTCATACAGGTGGGCAGTAGCATCACTACTTGTAGTGATGCTACTGCCCAACACTGTCAATGATGCAGTTTTAACTTGTATTACAAACATTTTGAAACAAAGCAAAAACAATCTGACTTGGGTTATGTTTCTTGTAAACAGTGAAGGTAGCAGTAGGATGAGTATAAGTATGGCATTGGTGGCTGCGCAAGTTGCCAATGGTTCAAATTGTCACTTTAATTTTAGTTTGTTGGTCCCAAGTCAATCATCACACTTTTAATGAAGCTGTTAGTGTTTTTTTTTTTTTACAGCATTAGGGTAATCCAAATAAACCAGTAATCCAAATGTGCCATATGACAGTCCGGATGCAAACAACTGATGGTAGATTCTGGAGACTGTTCTTTGCAATACTGCCCTAAACAATGATGACAGAAGACACAGGATCAGGGAGATTTGGAGTACATCTTCATCTATGATAGTCAGCAACCCAACAGATACTAGTGCCCAGACTGCATCAACATCAGATACCTTTATAAAACCAAACAAAAACAATATTAATAGGGAATGGATTATGTGTCTTGCCTACACTGCCATACCATTGGGTTGTGTCATCATTTACTCACCCATGACTTTCGTTAATTTTTGGAACACTTTCAGGCACTTTCAGATTTAAAACTTTGCAGGATGTTCACTTAGAGCTGTGTTACACACTGTGTGAAAGGTAATTTTCAAAAATCCATAATAGCGGAACTTTATCATGTATATTACCATGCTAAACTCTCCGAGAGCTGTCATTGCAGAATTGTCTTTATCACCTTATTTAATATAACGTGTATTCAATGAGTTTCCATTCCTGGGATTCTTAGATATGCAAGTCATCATAGATGGATGAACTCCGATAGTGAGGAACAGCATTTCTGTTTGCTCAAATAACCCACAGATAAACCCATAATAGCTTTTCAATTACTTTCCTAAAGAGGAAAATATATAAAGGGCTTAATTATGGCAGTCTGAGGAGAGAAAGATGTTTAATTTACCATCACTACCTCAGCAGCTGTATTACAAACACACTCACTGCAGTGTTTAGTCAAGGTAATAGTAAGGTAATAAAAAAAACTGACAGATGTAGGATGTTAATAACAGTGGAAGCACAATCACAGTCTGTGAATGTTTCTCCTCTCGACAGTTCATAAAGCAGGAGCCGCTCGGTGCTTCAGAGGAGCTTTTCTCTTATTGGAGACGTTGGTTCACTAAATGTTGAGTGTACAATATGACAGTTATTCTGTATTCTGTCTGTCATAACTTAAAACATTGATCCAGGCTTCTGCACTGCTCAGTTTCTCTAGAAGAAATCTCCAAGATAAAATCACATGTGCTGAAACTAGAGTTTCAAAAGAGTTATTTTACTCAGATTCACTAAGATACCAAAGTCTGCATTCTAAAATCAGAACTCTCATTATGAGAAATATTTCTCATCAGTTTTCTTTTTATTTATTTAGGCTACAGGTTACTTTATGTTCTCAATGACATTATCTAATGAATTCAGTTGTAGCAACACAAGAACACATGATACATGTTACATGTCTGTGTTTTGAGTTTCTATTGTGACCTAGTTTTCCCTTTGTCTTGATCAGTTCATTGTCCCCACCTGGTGTTTCGTTAATTATCCCATTAGCCCCTGGGTTTATAAGTTCTGAGTTTTCCCCGTTTCATTTGCCAGTTATTGTCTATGTAACACGTTTGAGTGGATTGTTGTTAAAGACTGTTATTTTGGATTATCTTTGCCTCCTTGGAGTTCCGTTACAGAATAACTGGCCTATACTGTTTGAGCGGTGTTTTTTCTCTTTTTTGTTTTGTTTAATTTACTATGGACCTTCCCCCATAAAACTTCTCTGCCTGGAGCAGGGAGATCGCCCGCTGGAAGCTGACACCCTGGACTTTATTCAGCTCGCGTGCCTTACTCACTATCCAGACCGCTCACTCTGTGTTTATTACACCAGCCTGAGCGAGCGGTCTGAGGCACGCGTTCCAGCGGACTGTCCTAAAGAGGATTTCGCCACCTTTGTTGAGTGGGTGCTGGTACACAACTCTGCATACACCATCGACTCTGTGGAGGATGACTTCGCCACCAGCCCCACTCCACCACTGCCAGAGACCAGCCAACCATCAGCGACGGAAGTGTCGCACGAGCCCACCGCAGACCAAGGAGGTTGGCACGCAGCGATGGAGGAACCTGGACCAAGGACAAGGTCGGAAAGTACCATCGCCCCGGAGCTCACCTCTCTTCAAGAGTTTGATCAGGTGCGCGAGCCGGCTACACTACGGAGCGCTGAGGGAGTGTTAGTGGAGTTCGGGGATGTGGAGGATTGCCCCGCCCACACTCCCACCACTATGAGCGAGTATGAACTGGCCTCTGGTGGATATTATGAGGAACCGAAGGACATTTTTGCAATGGACCTGATTGACTTTTTTGGAGAGGTGAGCCATAATCCCGTTTCTCCAGCGTCTCCTGTATATCCTGAATTCCCACCCAGTCTCCCTCTCCCACCTCCTCACTCAGCCAGTCCTTCAGCCCCATCATCACTGCTGTCCTTCAGACCCTCTGCATCTCCTATTGGCCAGCTGGATATGCCGAGTGTATTTGGGCCATCAGCTCCATCCTACACAGAGGATCCCCTGTCTCCGCCTCTAGCCTCTATGCCCCCTGCTCCACCTCGGTCCGTCGACAATTCAGCTCCACCTTTGATCCTCCCTCTCTCGCCTCCACCTGAAACCATCGGCCATACGGCTTCTCCAGGCTCCCTCGTCCCTCCAACTCTGCCTTGGTCAGTTGTCGACCTGCCTACTCCTGCGGTTTTGGCTGGCTCCTCCTTCCCCCCGACACCCGCCTCCGTCCTTGGTCCCACTGGCTCAACCTCTGACCTCTGGATTTCCGGTTCCTCCTTGGACGCTCATTGCCACGGCTCCTCCTCGATCTCCAGGTCCATCGGCTTTTCGGCTCCATCTGGGTCTCCATCTGTGAGGGCTTCATCTCTGTTGGTCGTCCCCAGGGTGTCCACAACTGTCAAGGTGTGGACACCTTGGCTCCTCCTGCCTTTGACTCCGCCCTGGGGCCTCGTCCTGGTTGGTCTCTGGCTCAAACATGGCTCATCCTGCTCCTGGCATTCCCTTGGCTCCTCCCACCCTCCACTCTCCCATGGATTTATTTTTTTGTACTGTTCTTGGTTGGTCATCTCTCCTGCTCCACACCCTCCTCCTGAGCCCCTGCCCTCCCTCCTCAGTTTGAACTCGTATGTTCTGAGTTTCCCCCATTTCATTTGCCAGTTATTGTCTATGTAACTTGTTCGAGTGGATTTTTATTAAAGACTGTTATTTTGGATTATCTCTGCCTCATCTCATCTTCCTCCTCGGCGTTCCATTACAATAAATGTGATTTTACTTTTTTTTTTAAATCTTTTTTTTTTTTTTTTTTTTATTCTGTGTAGCATTTGGACCAATCAGACACAATTTCTCATTTGATTTAACAAATGAAACTAGTTATTAGATTAGCAAATAATCACAGACCCCTCACCCAATACACATTCTTGGGTGCCCCTATGTCTGCAGACGCCTCCAGACCACCCCCGGTGCCATGGCAACCCATCAGATAACACTAGTTATATTGCTCAAAGGAATGCAAATGGCCGAGCAACACTCACTTCATATCCACTTTAGGAAAAGGACATTATGCCATAAAATGGACTCTTCTCTAATTACTTCATAGAAAAACCTTTCTTTGAATGAGCACACATATCATTAAGTCATTGTGTATATTACTGTTTTTGTGTATTTTATACTGTTTTATGCATGCTTATAATAGATCACTAGTTAATATCACTCTGACTGCATCATGTTTGGTCTCTATCAATTCGTCTTCGGATGATCTAAGTGAGAGTGAATATTACATGTTGATACCTATGCAACATATCAGTGTCCTAAGAATCTTTAATAGTTTGTATAATAACTTTCAATCCAACCCCTTTTGCAAATTACCATGCTCTCAGACAAAGGGCCATAAACCCCCCAGTATTTCCAAACTCCCGCTTGGAAATTCAGCCTTTCTCATTGGTCAAGCCCATCCTGAGAGGTGTGACTCTTCGCAGACTTTAAGAGCCCACGCACAGCTCCCTCTCTCTCTCTCTTTTACCAAAAGCGCCCTGGAGACACACTTATCACCTTGGAAACCTCACGGCTCCCCTTCCGGGGGGAGCCCGATCTTCTGGCAATTTTAAGTTCGGTAACTTTGGCAAATCACTTCGGACAAATCAACCCATGGCTGGAATGACGAAGCTTTCACTCCTAAAGGAATCCACCCGGAATCTACGCATTATACACGCACCAGGATACTTTACTCAGCACCCACAAAACCCATGCAAGTAACCGCTTGTTAACTATCTAGATGCGCTTCTAGGCTTCAACCTCTTTTAATTAAGGTGATATGATTATTCTAATGGTTCCTAACAGGTTGTAGTTAGCTGATGTTAAAATCCTGCAATACTCTCTCTTGCGCGCGAGCGCTCCCTCTCTCTCTCTCTCTCTCTCTCTCTCTGTGCCTTCCTTGCGTTGGCATCCATGTTTAATGTGTGTATGTCTGTGTATAGCTCTATGTTACATGTTCCCCTGTAGTGTAGTTTAATAAACATCCATATGTATTCACACTTGGTTGTCTGTCTGCTGCTCTCAGAACGAAGTCACTTTAACGTCCGGTCTTGCTACAATGCTCGGAGCGATGCTTCCGTAAGAAAATTATTTGTCGTGGCCAGAGGAATAATTTTACTTAAAGTCAATAGAAGGGTCCGTACTGCGGACAAACTAATCATTCTATTTTACTATTAATACTACAGCTAATTCCTGAAGATGGATATATAATTGATAACCCGTTATGATTTCATCTCATAAAGCAGGTATGCTACATCTGAGTCAAAATGCACCATCTTCCCTTTTGTTTTATCAGTACAAACATCAGTACATGTGGTTTGATCTGACGGGTGGCTAGACAGCTTGCATGTTTGTGGTCACTGTGTCAGCAGTTTACTTTTTTCCTTTCCTGCTAATATGAACCTCACAATCTTCCACACAAAAAAATCTTTACACTGAAATAAAGTGAATTGATCAACAGTCAAATAAAGCTGGGAACACTGCATCGGATCACTGTTGATCTCACACATGACAAGCGGGTCGCACATTACACATCTTTTCAACTTGACATCTCTGGCTGGTCTAACTACGTTTCCAGATGTTTAGCCTACTAAATATCTGACTGCATTGGCTCAGATCGCATCTTTGATAATAAACATTATGAACACTGTTGGACAAGCACAGATTTACCTCTGATTTCCACAAAATTGTTGATGAGTGAAAATTGGGGTAAAATTGTGCAGTGTTTACCAGAGCCAGAAGTCAAAGGTAAAACAGGATTGCTGATCAGATCACTAAATGACACAATATTTTATTACTGGATCACTAATCCAATATTTCACTCTCCTGCTATTAGTTTTCATACAGGAACAGAATTCATCTGAAAATTAAAGATCAGCAAAATCTTGCTGATTTTTATCATGTCAAAGGAGACGGATGTGTGAGAGGAAACTGTTTGAAGTTGGGGGAGGATTCAACCAGATAAATATCACAGTTCAGTCGTGAGAATATTGTCAGATTTTAAGCATCACTACCGTGGGCTTTTCTGTGGACAGATGAAGAAAATGTTTCTCAAAATAGTTTTGATCTGTTTGTGTTTGAGGCATCTGGATGGTGAGTTTGAAATGAGTTTTTAGTTGTTTTCGTTCTGGTACCACGTACTAAATTACATATTACATATAAATTAAACATTCACTGTTCTTCTCATATAGAAGTAATTAAACTGTGATTTAACTGTGAGATCATGTTTGAATTCATGTCTAAATTTAGGTCTATTAGGGAATGATAAACAAAACAAATATAAAGCTCAAATACCCAACAGCATAAGTTTGACATTTAAGATCAAATTAAAAGTGTCTTTTTTAATTACACTAGTGGCCAAAAGTGATGTCCAGAGGGGATTGGTTTGAGGATTTGTTTTGAATTTATGTTTACAGTTATTCATTTGGCAGATGCTTTCATCCAAAGTGACTTACAGTTGAGGAATGCAACAAGCGATTTATCATAAGATAGCAAGTGCCCATTATACAAGGTTTCAGTCATCATTCTAAATGTGATGTGTGTGAGTAAAGGCACAAGTACAGGAGAATTAGCTTATATGTAGCAATAGATATTGTATAGGCAGCTAGTTAGGGTAGGAAATAACATCTGTGGCACAATTTTCATCTAATAAGGTGGATGTTAAAGTGACCCGGTCTCAGTCAAGCCTAAAGGTCATTGCACACAGACTGAAAATTGTGTCCAAAATTTTCACACGTTAAAAAGTAAATATGACTTCACGATATGTCAATCACGTTTACACACTGCCTCCGAAATTCATCCATCGTAAAAGAATTTGGATCGGGTTTGATTTTTTACATTTTCACATCCGTGGCAAGCATTTTGAGAGGTGTTTGGACAGTTAAGAGCGTTGGTCTCAAACTCAATTCCTGGAGGGGCACAGCTCTGCACAGTTTAGCTCCAACCCTAATCAAACACACCTGATCCAGCTAATCAAGGTCTGCTGGATTACTAGAAACTTCCAAGCAGGTGTGATTTGGAGCTGGTTGGAGCTAAACTCTGCAGAGCTGTGGTCCCCCAGGAAATGAGATTGAGACCACTGGTTCAGAGCCACCATACAAGCGAATGGCGATTCAGAATGGTGACTGTCAAGTTCATCCACTTCGTCTCGCAACCCAAAGCACTGTATATAGATCCTTGCACACTGAGTTCACAGAAATTGGTTGTCTTTTTAATATGTGGCTCTAGTATCGCTAGCAAAACATCAAACTGAGCCACTGACATCCTGAAGTAAACTTTGAATCGCTTGTGATAATCCCGCTGCTCCTTAATAAGGAGGGGAAACTCTCCATCCTCTCTATATCTCAGGATTGGATGGACCCAATATTTCCTTTCTTTTTCTTTAAGAAGCGAGAGGACAACAAAATCATCCTCAATGCTTGAAGACTCCATTTAGTAGGCCTACTGTTTTGTGAATGTTTTTGCAATGGATTAATTAATACGCATCGGACTCAGTGTGCAAGATTTGAGCGTGACGAATTTTTAGGTTAACGAATACGAAAAAACACATATGAAAACTTCGGATTCAGTGTGCAGAGATCTTCAGAGATTTAGATATGACTGAGTAGCAAAGGCTGGAATAAAGTCAGCTTTGTTTACAGCTGACAGACAATTCCAGAGACCCATAGAAAAAGAAAGGGGTGCAATAGAAGTGTGGATAGGAAAATACAGCTGTCCATGCCTTTCTAATTAGCACAGTAAAGCCTATAGCATGCAAATGGCTTGCAATCGAAACTAATGCAGTACAGTTTGCCACTTAGGCGCAAATTAGCAGGTAGCAAAAATATGTTTTGTAGATTCTAATTACAGCTAATGGCAAACAAGCAGTAAAGCAGTAAACAAATGAATTATCCCAACTAGCAGATATTTATTCTAAACTACAGAAACAGAAAACTGGTATTAATGACTCTACAAGTGTGATTAAACCATCAAAACATGAGGAAAGTATTTTATATCTTTAAATATTTTAAAGGGAAGAACAAAACACTAAATCTGGATAAGGTATTTATCGTTTAATAGAGATGAATATAGCTATAAGTTTTATTTTAATATGCCAAAAAAAAAAAAAAAAAGCGAAGCTTCATCAAACCAACATTAAGTGATTTTAAAGCTTTATTCTGTGAAAAACTCTTCAGGTGTGTTTGGTGATGAAGTGATGGTGAAGAAGAGAGATTCAGTCACTCTAAACTCCGGTCTCACTGAAATAATGGATGATGATGTGCTTCAGTGGAGGTTTGAATATGAATACAATTTAATAGCTGAAATCAATGTAACGGCGGACAGCATGACTGTATATGATGATGTTCTTGATGGGATATTCAGAGACAGACTGAAGCTGGACAATCAAACTGGATCCCTGACCATCACAAACACCACAAGTGGACATACTGGAGATTATGAACTACAGATCAACAGTGTGATCAAGAGTTTCAGCCTCAATGTCTATGGTGGGTTAAATAATTGTTTCAATTGTTTTATATTTTAATTTTGTATTTTAAGAGCTTTCACAAATGAGTAAACATGAGCCCGTAAATGAGCAAATAACCAAAGAATAAGAGAATACTAGAATAATCAAATACCCTAATTAATAACAACCAGTAAATTAATAATAATATCAGTATTTTTTAAATTTTAGAGCCATTTGACTTGTGTCAAATCAAATACAGCACTATAGTGAAATTGAAACAAAAGTATTACAAATTAAGTGAAATTTGCAGACGCACATTACTGCTAGATTCTGTTGTTGGGCCAATGTTTGATCCTTACAGAATGAGCTAAAAAATATCCAGTTATTAATCCAAACACCTTTTCTGTTCTTTTATGATATCATTCATTTACAATTTAAATGTATAACTATTTACTTTAGTAAACCATCAAATAACACTCTCAATCTGATGATCCCTGTTTCTCTTTGTTTTCTGTGTTTGGTGATACAGATGAAATACCAGTGAAGGAGGGAGATTCAGTCACTCTAAACTCTGATCTTACTGAAATAATGAATGATGATCGGATTGAGTGGAGCTTTGGATTTCGAGGACATGTAATAGCTGACATCAATAAATGGCGCAATAGAAGAATTGCTGTACATGATGATGTTCTCGACGGGAGATTCAGAGACAGACTGAAGCTGGACAATCAGACTGGATCTCTGACCATCACAAACATCACAACTGAACTTTCTGGAATGTATGAAGTAGAGAAAAACTATAAGAGCATAATGTTGTTCATTCTCACTATCCATGGTGAATTAAAAATTTGTTCCACCTGTTTTATTTTTCATCAACAGATAGAATATTACTCCACACACCATTTTGCTTCTTTTGTGTCTGTTCTGTTGTTTATATTATTTTGTATTTGAAAATTAACTTTCAAACTAATTACTTATATAAACAATTATAAAGTATTTTTACAGTAATAAATTTGTGACAAATCCTCTTCCTCTTTGTTCTCTTTGTGTGTTTGGTGATACAGATGAGATATCAGTGATGGAGGGAGATTCGGTCACTCTAAACTCTGATCTGACTGAAATAATGGATAATGATTGGATTCATTGGAGCTTTGGAAATGAAATGACTTTAATCGCTGAAATCAATAAACAGGGCGACAGCATGACTGTATATGATGATGTTCTTGATGGGAGATTCAGAGACAGACTGAAGCTGGACAATCAAACTGGATCTCTGACCGTCACAAACATCACATGTGAACATGTTGGACGTTATTTACTAATGAAAGATGGACCAAACCGTTTAAATCTAAACAAGTCAATAAAAGCTTTCAGTGTTTCTGTCTATGGTGAGTAGAGATCATTTTTCCTGTCCTTCAAATATTTTTGATATTAGCTTTTATTGACTGAGCTGATTTCAGATTGATGTTATTATTCCTCAGAATCTGTCCACTGTTGTGGTTCTACTGAAGCTGTGATCCGATTGGTCCTCTCTGCTCTGGTGGGCGTGGCTACTGTCATTCTTCTGGTTTATGACATCAGATCCAGAAGAGCTCAATAACACATTCACACATCAGGTACATGGTGTAATTTCTCAGAAACTGTTTTTGCATTTCTAAATATTTGTGAGTTATTAATTTGTGACTTTGTGTGTTCATCTTTTTCAAGAAGTATTGAAATCTAAAGGAGACACTGAACTTCGAAGGTTCTTCAAGTGTGTATTGTGTGGTTTTCATATTAAGTACAGATTACCAAAAATAGCTTTGCTTACATATTTAACAGGCTTTCCTTATATATAGACTTCATATTTGATTCAGGGTTTAAGGGCTTTTAAAACGTAACTGTTTTCTAGTGTCATTATTGTACAGATCCGGTTTAACAGGCTTATTGCTTATATTTCTCTCAGATAAGACACTGTACTATACATTTGTCATCTGTATTTGCTTGCCTTTATTAATAATAATAATAATAATAATAATAATAATAATAATACATATATTTCCCTCTGGAGGAATACAGAAGTTAAGCAGCAAATAGCATGTACAGTTTTACCTTATTAAAACTTTATTTTAAACATTATTTGTAAATGTTTACATTATTAAGCATTTTTATACTGATAAAAAGTATTTTATTTTTTGTTATTATATACAATAATACTCGTATTGAATAAATATGCTACTACTGCCCAGTGACTTGGTTTTAAACCTATATTGGTATCCAATTTATGAGCCTTAAAACATCTTAAAATGCACACATGAAATTCGGAAAAATCTAAATTTTCTTGGGGGAGCATACCCCCAGACCCCCCTAACAAACTCCATTTTGAGACCTCGGTATTTAGAAAAACCTGCGTACAGTCCTGACCGCAACTGAAAATCAGTGTAGCCAACCTGGCTTAAAAAAGCATGAGTGAATCCTATAATTTCTGATTACTTCACATTATCCCACATTAACTATACAGGTGCTGGTCATATAATTAGAATATCATCAAAAAGTTGATTTCACTAATTCCATTCAAAAAGTGAAACTTGTATATTATATACATTCATTACACACAGACTGATATATTTCAAATGTTTATTTCTTTTAATTTTGATGATTATAACTGACAACTAAGGAAAATACCAAATTCAGTATCTCAGAAAATTAGAATATTTACATTTGAGTTTGAATAAATGACCATCCCTACAGTAAAATTCCGGGTATCTCTTGTTCTTTGAAACCACAATAATGGGGAAGACTGCTGACTTGGCAATGATCCAGAAAACGGACATTGACGCCCTCCACAAAGAGGGTAAGTCACAGAGGGTCATTACTGAAAGGTGTGGCTGTTTACAGAGTGCTGTATCAAAGCATATTAAATGCAAAGTTGACTGGAAGGAAGAATTTGGGTAGGAAAAGGTGCACAAGCAACAGGGATGACTGCAAGCTTGAGAATACAGTCAACCAAAGCTGATTCAAACACTTGTGAGAGCTTCACAAGGAGTGGACTGAAGCTGGAGTCAGTGCATCAAGAGTCACCACGCTCAGACGTCTTCAGGAAAAGGGCTACCAAGCCACTTCTGAACCAGAGACAACGTCAGAAGCATCTTACCTGGGCTGTGGAGAAAAAGAACTGGACTGTTGCTCAGTGGTCCAAAGTCCTCTTTTCAGATGAAAGTAAATGTTGCATTTCATTTGGAAATCAAGGTCCCAGAGTCTGGAGGAAGAGTGGAGAGGCACAGAATCCATGTTGCTTGAAGTCCAGTGTGAAGTTTCCACAGTCTGTGATGATTTGGGCTGCCATGTCATCTGCTGGTGTTGGTCCACTGTGTTTTCTGATGTCCACAGTCAACACATCTATCTATCTATCAGGAAGGTTTAGAGCACTTCATGCTTCCTGCTGCTGACCAACTTTATGGAGATGCAGATTTCATTTTCCAGCAGGACTTGGCACCTGCACACACTGCCAAAGCCACCAGTATCTGGTTTAAGGACCATGGTATCCCTGTTCTTAATTGGCCAGAAAACTCACCAGACCTGAACCTCATAGAAAATCTATGGGGTATTGTGAAGAGGAAGATGCGATATGCCAGACCCAACAATGCAGATGAGCTGAAGGCCAACCTGGGCTCTCATAACACCTGAGCAGTCCCACAGATTGATCGACCCCATGCCACGCCGCATTGCTGCAGTAATTCAGGCAAAAGGAGCCCCAACTAAGTATTGAGTGCTGTACATGCTCATACTTTTCATTTTCATACTTTTCAGTTGGCCAAGAATCTCCAAAAATCCTTTCTTTGTATTGGTCTTAAGTGATATTCTAATTTTCTGAGATACTGAATTTGGGATTGTCCTTAGTTGTCAGTTATAATCATCAAAATTAAAATAAATAAACATTTGAAATATATCAGTCTGTGTGTAATGAATGAATATAATATACACGTTTCACTTCTTGAATGGAATTAGTAAAATAAATCAACTTTTTGATGATATTCTAATTATATGACCAGCACCTGTACATCCCTACTGTAACTTCAAATGTTAGTCTATTGAAACTCATTTCTCTTATTAAGTACATATTCACACATCAGGTACATGATTGATAATGTAATTAATAAAAAATAAATAAATAAAAAGAAAAAGAAACTGTTTTTGCATATACTGTATATTTGTGAGATTTACTAATGCATGGCTTTATTATATGTTCACCTTTTTCAGGAAGTATTGATATCTAAAGCAGATGCTGAAATTTAAAGGTTCTTCAAGTGTGTTTTTGTCATAAATGATGAGTTTTTGAGCTTCTGCTCTTTCAGTTTCAGATTTTAATATATATATATATATATATGTGTGTGTGTGTGTGTGTGTGTGTGTGTGTGTGTGTGTGTGTGTGTGTAAGGCTTTGTTTATATTTCTCTCTCATACAAAAAAAATTAAATCATTAAAAAAAAGATAAAGAGACAGACAGATCTCACATTCCCACTGCTGTCTATTTTCCATCTGTATTTGCTTGCCTTTAATAAAGTTTTTCAAAGTATCTCCATGTTTTATTGCATTTATTATGTCGAGTGCCTCCTCAAGGAACAAACTATAATTTTAACAATTTTAGCAGTGTTCCACGTAAATATTTACAGTATTCAAATATTATTAACATTATTTGTAAATGTTTACATTATTATTAGCTTAATTTTTGTTTGTTTGTTTTTCTGTCCAAAATATTAAACAATCTTCCCCCCAGCTTCTCCTTTAATCCGAGAAAATACTGATCTGTGAGACGTTACAATATACATTGTAACACAACGAAATACATAAACAACATATCGGCCTCCAACAGGCAACGATAAAGTCTTTATATCTCTGTAGACTGATTTGTGTCTGTTTCATCTGTGGATCAACAACATCATCTAGTGTCTCAATCTGAATCTGCATGTTATCAGGAGTGACTTGCTCATGAAGAACAAACGAGCTGAAGACAGTTCCAGGAGAGAGCAGAGCCAAACACTCTCAGGATATCGTGAGCAGATCAAACGCTGCTTTAAGACACTTCTCTAGTCACTGATCATGTTATGGGTCAGTTTACTTCTGTTTAAACTGACAACTGATTCACAGGAAGCTGAGGCTGACTGGAGCTCAAAGTGACAACGAGCGTGTGACTAAATCAGCAAGAAAAGAGCTGGATGTTCACACGCATCAACACTTAAAGATATGCGGTTATTTTAGCTGACAGTAGTGTTTTCTTATGACCTTTGAAGATGTTTGACAGATTTTGGTTCTGTTTGTGTTTGTGGAAACTGGTTGGAAATGTGTTTTTATGACTTCAGTTCTTTCTTCAGATTCAGTGTTTATTTTTTCTAAATGTGATAGTTTGGATATAATATCAAAAGAATAAAATCAACAATAGCATTACCACGACTTCCCTAAAGAGGAGAACATAACATGAGAATGATTACAGCAGTCAGAAGAGAGAAAGATGTCAAATTCACTGTCTCTCCCTCAGAAGCTGTATAGCAAACTTAGGAAGTCAATAACAGTGGAATGTCCTTAATATAAAAACACTGAAGCTCAAACAGCTGCAGCTTTAGTTTCAGTCGTGGTGATTCTCATCGGGAGTTAAAGATGCTGTATGTAGGATTGGTATTGCAGTCCAAATTAAATATTGGAGAGGGTTTTTTTTCACCCGGCCCCTCCTCCTCTTTCCATAACTGACGCATTGTTTTTCAGATAAACACATATGTTAGCTTAGCATGTTTCTTACATATATGCAAACATTATGGTATTTGTTATGCTTTAGTAGAGTCAAAAACCTACATACAGCACCTTTAAAGTGTTTTCTGTGTGAGAAACCACATACGAGTCTACTAATACCCCAGTGACGGGTAGTTGCAAAGTTACTTATAGCTAGTATGTCTAAAGTGTCCTATAAATAATTAAATGTCTGTCTGCAGAAAAAAAAAAAATAAAAAAAAATAAAACATTAAAGCAACGTCAACCTGTAAGTAAAAGCTTTCTCACTGTATTGCGACCGTATGTTCTGACACTTCCTTGAGTAACCACTACTTCTTTCAATTGTGCTGAAGTCTGGAGTTTTTGCAGCGCTCTTTGACGACTACACTTGTTTAAGAGTCAATTGCATGGATTTTTGTCCATAATGAAGTTCATTTTTCTCATCTGCGTACCTTTTGTTTACTCAGGTGAGATTCATTTCATAACATCAATTAAAGGTTACATTTTCTAGCCATAGAAGCTGACATGGCATTAAAATGGAAATATGTATCTGTCAGCAAAGTCTTTAGCTACTTCCGTGTTGAACTCTGTTTTGCTTTAGTTTTATTAATATATATAAAAATATGATAGAAATATAAAATGTTTTACAGAATAATAATTGTAATTGTAAAATAATAATAACTGGACTCTAAAATTGCTGTAAAATTAAAGCCGTATGTCTAACCAAGTTATATTTCGAATTTGAAGTTGATATCACAAAAATTTAATCATTTTCACAGGGTGAATTTTGAGTTTAAAGCTTCCCAGTGATGCCTAATTTATGATGGAACTGAAAAAATATTGATTTGAAAAAACAAACAAAAAAAACTGAATTACAAGCAGTAATTTTAATGTGGTGTTTAACCGTGTTTGAGTGCTTTATGTCTTTGTTTGTTCAGAGTTTCACAGCTTCATAACTACATACACTGGAATAAATGGACAGATGGTTGAAGGAGTCCCAGAGTTTTCTGCTGTAACTACACTGGATGGACAACAGATTGATTATTATGACAGTGAGATAAAGAAGCTGATTCCCAGACAGGACTGGATGAAGGAGTTTACATCTACAGACACATGGAAAGAAGACACTGAGATCAGAAAAGAAGTAGAGCAGATCTACAAATCAAATATTCATGTTCTAATGGAGCGATTCAATCAGTCACATGGTGAGTTAAAATACTTTATACTACAGTTTCAAATGTCAAAGATCACCTTATACATTAAAAAGGAACAGATCTTATGGAATCTCCTTTTCTTCAGGTGTTCATACGTATCAGAGGATGTATGGATGTGGTTGGGATGATCAGACTGGAGCTTCAGCAGGGTTTGATCAGTACGCTTATGATGGAGAGGATTATGTTGCCCTAGACTTGAAGGACCTCAGATACATCGCAGCTGTAACACAGGGAATGATAACAAAGATCAAGTGGGATAATAACAGAGCACAGCTTGAATTACTCAGACAATACTACCAACTTGAGTGCGTTAACTGGTTAAAACATTTCTTGTCTTTGAGGAAAGTGGATTTAGAGAGAAGAGGTAGCTTGTCTTTGAGAAATTTACTTTGTTCAACAAGTTGACAAGTGTTTTATTATAATTAATAGTTGTTTCTGTTTCTCTTTTTTCTCATGAATTGCTTCATTAAAACAAAATGTAGATGCATTTATTTAACTGATCTGATCTGAAGTAGTAATATTTCTCACATTTATCTTAATCTTTTTTTAGCTCCTGAAGTGTCTCTGTTACAGAAGGATTCTTCGTCTCCAGTGGTGTGTCATGCCACGGGTTTCTACCCATCAGCAGTGACTATCACCTGGTTAAGAAATGGACAGGATCACGATGAGGATGTGGATCTTGGAGAGACGCTACCAAATGAAGATGAGACCTTCCAGAGGACATCTACCCTCAATATTAGACCAGACGAGTGGAAGAAGAACCAGTATGTTTGTGTGGTAGAGCACAAGGGAAAGACCATCCGGAAGATTCTGAGAGAGGACAAGATCAAGAGCAACAGAAGTAAGTGTTTAATAGTTGTTTTTATACCTTTTTAAATGCTTTTTATTCATATTTTATCTAAGTAGCTGACGTAAGATATTAGATGTTAATTATTACAACTAAAACTGAAATGACTAAAATGTTTGATGTTATAGAGGGATGATTGTTACATTTAAGGGAGATATAAATGCTGCTGCATGTGCAAAAAAAACAGAAACAACCAATGAGATGGGAATAACTCAAGAATTAACTTGATGTAGCAAGATTTAGAAATGTACAATAATTAACCACTTGCATAAACTTAGCCACTATGTTAAGACAGTGGCTGTATCTGAAATTGCTCCATATACCCTATATAGGGCACAACCATTTAGTAAGGGGACACTGTTTAGAAAGGGAACTCATGTGTGTTCACCACGATACCAAAATGTACAATCAAGAGCTTTCGAGAGCTTTGCCCAGCAGTTCTCGGCAGCCCAGAAGCAGACTGATCAATCACATCATGCGCCGGAGAAAACCTAATGCTTTCACTCCGGCTGCAGCCCCTCAGCCTGCTTGTCGCCGAGGGCAGCCGCAGCAGCCTTCCACCAGGCAGCGTCGTGGAGCCGGACGCAGGCAGGATGCCCAGCCCGTCCAGGCCCCCACCAAACCTGACTGAAAATGGACAGGCGGAAGGGCACACTTCCCAGTGTTATCCAAGTCCTACTGTTTGGGTTGCTCAAGGAACAACAGTAGTTGACCTTTTCTGTGTAGAGCACGGTCCTATCATCTGCCTTATAGGAAGGATCAGGGAGGCCTACATAGGGCACTGGAAAAGGCAGCACATCGGTAATCCGACGTGACTCGGAGTGACCGACTGAAAGAGAACGTCTCTGTTACGCATGTAACTCTTGTTCCCTGAAGGAGGGAACGGAGACATCACGTCCTGTCGCCACAGTCGCTGTACCACCGCAGAGCTGCCGGGTCACCGGCTCAGCTCCTCACCGAAAGCATGAATTAATGCGGTGCACCTGCTGCCTCTTATACTCACGCTGTGATCAGCGGCAGCTGGATAAAATAATCGCATGCCAATGTCCATTGGCTCATTTAGTTACACTCAAAGTGGATTGGTCCCTCTGGCGACATCCCAATTTCATCGGTCACCCAACATGATGTCTCCGTTCCCTCCTTCAGGGAACGAGGGTTACATACGTGACCGAGACGATCTATTGGGTGGATAAACACTATGAAGTAGTTAATTAATGTTACATGAGCAATTGAGCCATTTTTTTTTTCTTTTCAATATCAGCATGATTGTGAAGGTGATACTGATTTTATGCAACAGTTCAGCAAACAAGAAGTTAATGTATTCATCTTTGTATCAGTTCACAGTGAATGCAGCAAATGCTTGTGCTGTGAATTTAATGTACATTTGGGAATGCAACATGTCCATAACATGCATTATTTTCATATGAGTGTAATTTCCAACATGTTTTGTGGAAAGAGGTGTGAGTCCACATTAAAGTAAAGGTACAAGTCAATGCAAAAACTACTTACTCTGTTGGACACTGAAAATTTGTAGCTCTTAATTTTGGATTGCCAAAGTGTGAAACGCATATCTCTAATTATGTTTGTTATATTCTAATCACTGAACACATGCAGACACACTTCTGACAGAGCTCCGGTGTCCTTGTGTAATTCAGACACTCTTCTGCAATTAGTTTTCATACAGGCGCAGAATTAAAATATTAATGATAATAGCGTTTATTGACTGAGCTGATCTCAGTTTGATGTTTTTATTCCTCAGACTCTGAACACTGTTGTGGTTCAGCTGAAGCTGTGATCCGATTGGTCCTCTCTGCTCTGGTGGGCGGGGCTGCTGCCATTAAGCTTTTTTGAGATGCGCCGTGCCTCGCCTGAAATGTAGGCGAGAGTAGGTGTCTGCAGTGAGAGGAGGAGTGAAATAAGCGCAGTCAAGACGGACAGTTCTGCCCTCTCGAAGTGGAACAGATACCTACAAGATCAAAGTCGGATATGGCATTATTCTCTCTCATGTGCTGTGCTACTGATAAACATGATATAATTTCAGTTCTGTTGCTTTTATATGAATATAAATATGATGAAAAAGACACTCAAAGTGCTTGCTGTTTAATTCCATACGAAAGGCCTATTTATCATCCATTTTTATTTTAATTCAAACATGTATTTTAGATTTTTATAGAAAATATGACAATCATATCTCACACAGAGATCGCCCTGCTAAAAAACAAACAAACAAAACAAAAAAACAATAGAAGCCCAATAGAAACCATCACAGAAATTCTAATGGCTTCCATTAAAATACCATTATAAACCATTACAAAATTCCTTTTTGTAGTGTGTTTTGGGCATTTTTTCCAATAGGATTTAACATCCCACCAATAGAATCTATCACATACTAGTAGACACCATTATAGTTTCCTTTAAAACCAATACAATTCCCGGTAACACTTTATTTTGATGGTCCCTTTTGAACATTCAGTTGACACTAAGTAATGTTGCAACTACATGTCAACAAACTCTCATAAGAGTATTAGTAAACTGTCTGTGTCATATCTACTAACTCCTTATTGTGTTGGTCTCCCAACAGATATTCTACTGACTATAAGTAACTTTGCAAGAATGTGTCAACTTAATCTAACCCAAACCCTACCAGTCAACTAATACACTACTAACACTCTAATGAGAGTCAGTAGAAATGTAGGTGCAACATTACTTAGTCAATAGAATGTGTTAAAGGGACCATCAAAAAGTGGAACCCAATTCCCATTAAAACCATTACATTTTCTATTGTGTTTTGGGCAGGGTTCTATTGTTTTTTTCAGCAGGGCGCACTGTCATAGTGTTTGGGAATATTCATGCACAATTTAAATACATAATCGCATGAAATCAGATTAAAAATATAAAACATTTTAGAAGAGAATGCAACATCACGGTTGTCTGAACCAATGAACATTAAGCTGTGACGTCAGTCGTTTGCCATCAGCGCAGGCGGTGGAGAGCAACTGCTCGCGACTTTAATTTTTTTATGCCTTACATCAAAACAATACAACGAGAAACATTCAAATGTAAAAGAAAACATAGAAAAAGATGAACAACATTAATATAAGGAAACATAGCATACCTGCTTACAATATTATGAGTTCTAATAGCCTTTTTACTTGTGCAATTACATAGGACTTTACAATGCAGCTTGATTTATAAAATGAGAAAAGTTTGGTTTGAAGCCTGACCACTTCATTTTATGAATATGACACTTCCCCATTAAAATTAACAATTGTATGAAGTATGTTTTATCTTTATCAAATCCATGATCACCAAAGTATATTACATCAAATTCACTCAGCTGCAAAGAAATGTCCAACATTTTCTTAAAAAATAACTCCACATCAATCCAAAATATTTTAGTGTATAAAGTGAAAAAATAGTTTCCTTTTCACCTTTACAGAAATCGCAAGAGTAATCAATTTCTAATTTTAAGCATTCCAGCTGGATATATTCTATGCACGATTTTAAAAGAAACCTCTTTTACTTTGTTGTTAATATAGAATTTGTCTACTGTTCGCCAAGCTTTGTCAATTCACATCTCCAAATACAGAAGACCAGAAAAAGCAAGCTGGAGGGTAAATAATGTTATTAAGTGTATTCCTAATATAGTTATTTGAGAGTCTATGTTGTATAATATTTGTATTACCAATAAATTGTACTCTTGATCTCTTCAAAATTCAAATCTTTCTCCTGTGATGCACTTCTGAGAAGGGTCAAAACTTTTTGAGGGACTGAATCCATTACAAATGCAAATTGCTTAGGTCTAACTGGTATTTTAAATTTATTAAAAAAATCCTCATTGTTTGAGAGCTGGCTAACTACTATAATATTGTTTTCAATCCAATAATCAAAATATAAAGATTTATTTTTGTATAAGATGTCTTTGTTTTTCCAAATATAATACCTCATTGGTGAGAAATTATGTTTGTAGGCCAGCGTCACCATAAGAGCTTGTTTATGAAATTTTGCAAGCTTAACTGGTATTTTTTTTTTCAATTGAATAATTGCACTTCAACAAAAATTCGAGGTCACTCAATTGCTTAAATATTTGGAAAAGGAGTTCCAAATACTGTCTTTATTTTCTAAGTATTGAATAAGCCAATTTATTTTAAATACATTGTTTAAAGTATCATAACTCAACACCTCTAAACCACCATGATCTTTGGAGTTGCATACAATTTATTTTCTCAGGTAATGAGGCTTATAATTTTTCTTTGGCTTTGGGGTTAATGTAGTAACACCTTGTCTTAAAGAGGCGGGTAATTCCCCTCTTTCAATGGATTCCATGCACACTGCTAGTAAAAAAAAAAAAAAAAAAAAAAAAAAAAAAAGGAGCTAACTTGTCTGGAAAGATTTTATAAAACTCACTAATAAGCCCATCATTACCTGGAGAACGATTATCTTTAAGGTCACCAAAACATTCTATACCTTCCTCCAATTTTAAACCATCACAAAACATCTTGAAATCATTAATAATTTTGGCTTTATCTTTAACACCATTTAGAAAGTTATTCAAATCAGAAGATAATTTAGAAGTATATAAATCTTTATAAAACTGAGCAACAAACTGTGAAATCTTTTTTTTCATCCTCTATAACTGTATTATTAATTGACAATTTACTTGGTCAATTCAGCATTCTGTTTTTCCAAATTTAAAAAAAAGTAAATAAATACTTAGTGTTTTGCTCATCTCAAACAAGCCTATTCTTCTGGTTTATGACATCAGATCCAGAAGAGCTCAACCAGATCAAGCACATTTTCACACATCAGGTACACGATTGACGATGCCATTTCTCGACTGCTTTTGCATTAAAAGTGTATGACATTTAATTTACGGCATTTATGTTTTTCAGAAAGGATTCAGCAGATGCTGAACTTTATAGGTTCCTCGTGTTTTTTTTTTTTTTTTGTTCTGGTTTTTGTAATAATGACTACTTGAGTTTGCAATCTCTCTTTCAATATCAGATAGGGCCTTTTTAAAAATCCAGTTTGAAAGGCTTTGTTTATTTCCCTCAGATTCATAAAACAGATTAATAAAGAGACACAGATCTCACTTTACTGCTGCTGTCCATTTGTCATCTGTATTTTCTTGCCTTTATCAATAAAGTTCTCACTCTGAGCTTCAAGAGCCTCTCCATGTTTTATTATGTTTATTATGTTGAGCGCAATAACAGCACATTTTAATTTTGGGGTGAACAGAGATGTATGCTAGGTTTTAAATCTAGATTTAAATTGACAGCGTGCACTGTAAAAAAAAATTAAATGTAAAAAAACAGTGAAATGCTTGGCAGCACAGGGTGCCAAACGTTTACCATTAATGGAAATAACGGTTAAAGAACATTTTTTTTTAAAAATGGTCAATGAATGGCAGAAACAGCTGTCAAACAATAACTGTAAAATCAAGGTACAACAACCTATTTCTTTTTTTTTAATTTACAGGTATTGTCTGGATAATAATTGTGAAACATTCCCTGTGAAACTTTTTTTTGCAGCTATCCATCATCTAACAACAGCATACGTGCAAAAACTAATAACTATCGCTATATCAACAACTCCACAGTTACTGCTTTTAAATAAAGATACATTCAGCCTAACATCTTGTTTCTTGGTCTTCTCCTGGACTGAAGCACAAACTCTACTCTTCAGCACAGTGGTGACCCACAAAACACAGACAACAGTAACCCTTTAGATCCAAAAAAAAAAAAAACACTAACAGATCTCTCTAGATCTCAGCATCTTCACGTATTACAAACCAGTCTGACTTTATTTCATACCAAAATTCTTGAGAATTAACAGAGGTTTAGATGTTGATGTTTTATTGAAATTAAACAAGTTTGAAGTCACCATTGTAGAGATAAGTGTTTGCTTTAGTTGGGCTTCTGACTCTTCACTTATTAACTGTTTTTTCTCTGGCTGCTGTAACTGTTTCTGGAGCACGTTTGTTACAGCAAAATCTACCAGAAAAATTCTGATCAGATGAAGTCGTTTACGTACTGATGATGGTCTTGCCATCATATAGTGGTCTAATTCACTAGCCTCATCAGAAATGTCTGAACATGTTAAATTTATTAATTTCATTTTGTTGTAATGTTACAATTTTATTGCTTGAAATGTGGCCCTGCTTTTATATTTTAAGGGTTGCAAGGTATTTTGAAGAAATTTAGATGAGAACGTGTAGAGTCACAGATATCAAGAATCTGCATATGAACCTCAACAATGGTAACAATCTACAAAATATTCAGATCAGCTCTGATCATCACAAAACAAGCTTTTTGTTGATTGTCACCATTGTTGAGATTCATGTGCTGATTCTTGATGTTTCTGTGAATCAAAACACTTCAGTTCAAGACACTTTCTATATAATGATAAAAAAAATTAGTCTCTGACTGTCATAAATCACAAAAACGCTGTATTAAAGCAAATTAAAAATATTAAATGCTAACATACTCTGAGACAATACTCATGATGTGACCAGGCTACTATATGATGATTAACTCATCATCATTAAGTAGCCAGGTTTATGTGATCAGAGTTTTCGCTAGCAAGTTTTGCTAGCAAAGTCACAGCAGCCAGAGAAAAGCTGATATTATAAAGTGAAGAGTCAGAAGCCCAACTAAAGCAAACGCTTATCTCCACAGTGGTGATTTCAAACTTTATTATTTTCAATAAAAGGATTGACATCTAAACCTGTTAATTCTCAATAAGAAGTTTTGTATGAAATAAAGTCAGTCTGGTTTGTAATAAGTGAAGATGCTGAGATCTAGAGAGATCTGTTAGTGTTTAATGTTCTGTTGCTGCCAGTCATGTGACGTTTAAGTAATTAATTAATTAATTTTACAGTGAAGGGGTTTGATCATAATTTAGGAAATACCTGTAAAATAACAGTGTTTGTCAGATTATTTAAATTAGGATTTTACTTTAATTTTATGGTTTTTGTTCGGCAGCTGTTGCTGCCAGTCATTTGACCATTTTATCATCTAACGGTTTTGTTATTTTATTAATTACAGATTATTTTTGTAATTTTACATTTGTTTGTAATTTAAGAAAACAGAAAATGTACTGTATAAAAATACAGTAGTTTTTCTTATTAAAAACGTGAATTATTGTAATTTGTCATTAAATGTCATAATCCTTAAAATAACAGCCAAGTAGTTCATTCAGAGATTTTTTATAGAGTTTTGACTAATTCAAAATAAAAGAAAACAACCTGAAAAAAAATCAGTTATTTTCCATAAAATTAAGATTTTTTTTTTTTTACAGTGTGTGTCAAGATTATCAACTGGCCAGACTTTGAGACCATAATGAATGTAAAGGACTAATTCTATAGGAGCTCGCTCAAGTACTGAGGAGCTGAACCATTCAGAGCTTTATAAGTCATCAGCAAGGCTTTCAAATGTATGTGATGTTTAATAGAGAACCGATGCAGTGCTGACAGAAGCTAATATGGTCCCACTTCCTTGTTCTAGTAAGAACTCGAACTGCTGGAGTTTAATTGTTAAACCTGCAGAGCAAAAACCCAGTAAAGCATTATCTAGCCTTGAGCTCATGAATGCAGGATTTAACTGTGTTTGACAGTGAGATGTTCTTAAGATGGAAAAATCAGTTTTACAAATGCACGAAATGTGGCTTAAACAAATCTACGTACACATTTCAGTTCCTCCAGACAACCAAAACTCATGTTTCAACTAGAGTTTCAAAAGAGTTAATTTGCTCAGATTCACCAAAATACCAAAGTCAATCAAAAGCCAGAGATCTCATTATGAACTAAAATATTTCTCTTCAAATTTCCCAGAGACCAAATCTCAGAAGCAGTCAAATGCAATTTTCTCTAAATTAACAGTTATATTTGCAGGTTACTGTGCGTTTATATTAACATTAATGTGTGAATTTAGTAGTAGCACACAAGCAAAAAAAATAATTGTGACCCTGGACCACAAAACCAGTCTTAAGTCGCTGGGGTATATTTGTAGCAATAGCCAAAAATACATTGTATGGGTCAAAATTATATTTTTCTTTTATGTCAAAAATCATTAGAATATTAAGTAAAGATCATGTTCCATGAAGATATTTTGTAAATTTCTTACCGATAATGTATTAAAACTTCATTTTTGATTAGTAATATGCATTGCTAATAACTTCATTTGGACAACTTTAAAGGCGATTTACTCAGTATTTAGATTTTTTTGCACCCTCAGATTCCAGATTTTCAAATAGTTGTATCTCAGCCAAATATTGTCCGATCCTAACAAACCATACATCAATGGAAAGCTTATTTATTCAGCTTTCAGATGATGTATGTATCTCAATTGATACAAACATTGACACAAGACTGGTTTTGTCATCCAGGGTCACATTGCAAACATCATACTTTTCTGCTTATTTCAGTTCAAGTCATAAAACTAATGTGCTAAGCCAGAGGCACCGGTTTCCTTTGGGGTCCCCCCTTGGTAGAAATCGCAATCGTGTTCCCCCTCCATACAGATCATGTTCCCCTTGGTAAATCGCGTTCCGGGGGTCCCCCTTGGTAGAATTTGTGTTTCTTAGAATCGTTCTAACCTTCGCCCTATTACGGCGAACCTGAGCTAAGCCAGTAGTAGTACTGGCAGTGTCATGTAAACATGGCTGAAGGAACAGACAAACTGAATCAATTCAGTCACAAAATGATTCAGTGTTCTAAATCAGATTGCATATCATTTGATTCAGATTGGGTCTTCAAAGTGTGTATTGTGAATCATTTCGGAACTTCGGAGCAGGTTCGCCAATCTTTTTGCATTCGCAATCCGTGCTCCATGCTTCAAAGTCCCAATCTGAAATGGCATCGTTTGATTTAGATCATAACTTGAGATTGAGGAGCGTGGAGCGCGAATCATTTGATTAAGATCGGGACTTCAGAGCATGGATCTCGAATAATTTGATTTAGATCGGAACTTCAGAGCGTAGACTGCGAATCTTTGATTCACCTCGGGATTTGATGACAACGCATTGTAACGTTCAGCCATGTCGGTCAACAATTAAAATGGGGTAAGATTATACTCTGTGCAAGCTTGGAGTGTTCAAAAAAGATGAGTAAAATTTTAAAGGGAAAATCAAAAGTGTATTTACAATATTCACATGAGACAACAATAAAACTAGGAAACCTCAGGCTGTTCAAAGCAGAGTCCATAAAACCATACCCTAAACCAGTCAGAACGATGGTACATTGGAGTCATGTCCGATAAATCGTATTTACGAGTTGAACGCACAAAGTCGTTATTACGAGTGGGAAACTCGAAATTCTTTAATCCCTGAGTTTCCAAGTTGGGGGCGTGTCAGTGAAAAAAAATGTGTTGGATGCAATGGACGCAGCCAAAGACTAAAGATATGCAGCGTCGGTAAAGTTGTTGAAATGAATAATGATTTTTTTCTTTGTAATTTACAATAAAACTATATAAGTTACATATATGTCACGGGTGACGAATTTTGTGCAGGCAGGAACCTGAAAGGGAGCCCGAGTTTCTGCTGGATGCATTTCCGGTGGGGGACCAAGGAGGCTGCCGGCTCCAGGTGTGTGGGCGGATAACGGAATTGATGACGAGAATTGTGATCAGGTGCGGGAGTGAGAGGAATAGAGAGGTGATTGGGGCAGTGGGGGAGTATAAGAGGGCATTGCGGTTGAGTGTCAAGGAGGGGAGAGCGCGGGGAGAGAGGCTCGAGGAGTTTGGAAGCGCTCGAGGAGTTCGGGAGCGCTCAAGTATTTGTGTGGGAGAAGAAGAGAGATTTGGGTCTGGACGAGGAGAAGGACAGGTTGAAGGAGAAAGTGAGAGATTGAAGGAATTGTATGATGATTGGGACTTTCGTGGAGGATTTATAACTGCATTGAGTGACTTGTGCTTCGCGGCTGCTTCCCATCTAGCTTCGCCCCAGCAAGTGGTGGACGAGACCCCATGCCTGCGCCTTCTGTGAGTTGTGAGATTTGCAGTGCTTTATATTCACGTGTGATTACCTGTGTGGGATCGAATTGCAGAAGGCATTGGTGGTTCTAGCGAACACATTCGTCTCTCTTTGTTTACAATCCAGTTACAGAAGACGCTAAAAGCTGTGAATGCCCGTTGATGTGGTTGGAAGTACTCACCTTTCTCTCTGTTTGAATCCAGCTGCAAGAGCCTGCTATAGCTGTGAGGTATATGTACCCTCTTCTTCGTCTGAGTCCAGTGAAGGGCCTGCTAAAGCTGTGAGGTGAAGGGCCTGCTAAAGCTGTGAGAGTTCAGTGAAGAGCCAGCTAAAGCTGGGAGTGGAGAGCCTGCTAAGGCTGTGAGAGCCCAGTGAAGAAGCCTGTGAAGAAGTCTGCTTGCGCTGTGACGCATATGCACTTCCCCCTCCCTCCGGATCCGGTGGAGGAGAACGTTGAAGCCATTAGAGTAATTGTTTTAAAGATGATTTTAAGAGAATAAAGAGTTTCTTTTTTATAATTGCCTTTGTTGTCCTGTCTGTTGTGTCTTGTGGTGCGGCTCCTCACGGTGGTGTGCAAGTCAGGGGTGACGGCCGGTCGCTTAGGTGCCCACCCCGACCTGTGTCATATACACAACATTATATTATTGTATAATTATAATAGAACATAATTATTCAGTTTACGTCACCTTCATAAATTAAATAAAAACGGAAGAAAAAAAAAAAAACACTGATGCACACTTCATTCAATATTTTGTAGATGTAGAGTTTAAAAAAAATTGTTGAATTTTATGTAGAAAAGTTAAAATCACCATCTTTTTCTGAGCAAAGTAACTTGAACGCACTCAACGTCGTGATAA
>CM071959.1:4547500-4550000 GCA_036784905.1 Acrossocheilus fasciatus | reverse complement strand
GTCTATCTATCTATCGTTCGTTTGTTCTTTCATTCTATCTGTCTGTCTGTCTGTCTGTCTATCTCTATCGATCGTTCGTTCGTTTGTTCTTTCATTCTATCTGTCTGTCTGTCTGTCTGTCTGTCTGTCTGTCTGTCTATCTATCTATCTATCTATCTATCGTTCATTTGTTCTTTCATTCCATCTGTCTGTCTATCTATCTATCGTTCGTTTGTTCTTTCATTCTATCTGTCTGTCTGTCTGTCTGTCTATCTCTATCGATCGTTCGTTCGTTTGTTCTTTCATTCTATCTATCTGTCTGTCTGTCTGTCTATCTATCGTTCGTTTGTTCTTTCATTCTGTCTGTCTGTCTGTCTGTCTATCTATCTATCTATCGTTCGTTTGTTCTTTCATTCTATCTGTCTGTCTGTCTGTCTGTCTATCTCTATCGATCGTTCGTTCGTTTGTTCTTTCATTCCATCTGTCTGTCTGTCTATCTATCGTTCGTTTGTTCTTTCATTCTATCTGTCTGTCTGTCTGTCTGTCTATCTCTATCGATCGTTCGTTCGTTTGTTCTTTCATTCCATCTGTCTGTCTGTCTATCTATCGTTCGTTTGTTCTTTCATTCTGTCTGTCTGTCTGTCTATCTATCGTTCGTTTGTTCTTTCATTCTGTCTGTCTGTCTGTCTGTCTATCTATCGTTCGTTTGTTCTTTCATTCTATCTATCTATCTGTCTATCTATCTATCTATCGTTCGTTTGTTCTTTCATTCTATCTATCGTTCGTTTGTTCTTTCATTCTGTCTGTCTGTCTGTCTATCTATCTATCTATCGTTCGTTTGTTCTTTCATTCTATCTGTCTGTCTATCTATCTATCGTTCGTTTGTTCTTTCATTCTGTCTGTCTGTCTGTCTATCTATCTATCTATCTGTCTGTCTATCTATCTGTCTATCTATCTATCTATCGTTCGTTTGTTCTTTCATTCTGTCTGTCTGTCTGTCTATCTATCTATCTATCGTTCGTTTGTTCTTTCATTCTATCTGTCGTCTATCTATCTATCGTTCGTTTGTTCTTTCATTCTGTCTGTCTATCTATCTATCTATCTATCTATCGTTCGTTTGTTCTTTCATTCTATCTATCTGTCTGTCTATCTATCTATCTGTCTGTCTGTCTGTCTATCGTTCGTTTGTTCTTTCATTCTATCTGTCTGTCTATCTATCTATCTATCTATCTATCTATCTATCTATCTATCTATCTATCTATCTATCTATCTATCTATCTATCTATCGTTCGTTTGTTCTTTCATTCTATCTGTCTGTCTATCTATCTATCTGTCTATCTATCTATCTATCTGTCTGTCTATCTATCTATCTATCTATCTATCTATCTATCTATCTATCTATCTATCTATCTATCTATCTATCTATCTATCTATCTATCTGTCTGTCTGTCTATCTATCTATCTATCGTTCGTTTGTTCTTTCATTCTGTCTGTCTATCTATCTATCTATCTGTCTGTCTATCTATCTATCTATCTATCTATCTATCTATCTGTCTATCTATCTATCTATCGTTCGTTTGTTCTTTCATTCTGTCTGTCTATCTATCTATCTATCTATCTATCGTTCGTTTGTTCTTTCATTCTATCTGTCTATCTATCTATCGTTCGTTTGTTCTTTCATTCTGTCTGTCTGTCTGTCTATCTATCTATCTATCTGTCGTTCGTTTGTTCTTTCAGTCTGTCTGTCTGTCTGTCTATCTATCTATCTATCTATCGTTCGTTTGTTCTTTCATTCTGTCTATCTGTCTGTCTGTCTGTCTATCTATCTATCGTTCGTTTGTTCTTTCATTCTATCTGTCTGTCTGTCTATCTATCTATCGGTCTATCTATCTGTCTATCTATCTATCTATCTATCTATCTATCGTTCGTTTGTTCTTTCATTCTGTCTGTCTGTCTGTCTGTCTGTCTGTCTGTCTGTCTATCTATCTATCTATCTGTCTATCGTTCATTTGTTCTTTCATTCCATCTGTCTGTCTATCTATCTATCGTTCGTTTGTTCTTTCATTCTATCTGTCTGTCTGTCTGTCTGTCTATCTCTATCGATCGTTCGTTCGTTTGTTCTTTCATTCTATCTGTCTGTCTGTCTGTCTGTCTGTCTGTCTGTCTGTCTATCTATCTATCTATCGTTCATTTGTTCTTTCATTCCATCTGTCTGTCTATCTATCTATCGTTCGTTTGTTCTTTCATTCTATCTGTCTGTCTGTCTGTCTGTCTATCTCTATCGATCGTTCGTTCGTTTGTTCTTTCATTCTATCTATCTATCTGTCTGTCTGTCTATCTATCGTTCGTTTGTTCTTTCATTCTGTCTGTCTGTCTGTCTGTCTGTCTGTCTGTCTATCTATCTATCTATCGTTCGTTTGTTCTTTCATTCTATCTGTCTGTCTGTCTGTCTGTCTATCTCTATCGATCGTTCGTTCGTTTGTTCTTTCATTCCATCTGTCTGTCTGTCTATCTATCGTTC
>CM071959.1:4522500-4545000 GCA_036784905.1 Acrossocheilus fasciatus | reverse complement strand
TGTCTGTCTATCTATCTATCGTTCGTTTGTTCTTTCATTCTGTCTGTCTATCTATCTATCTATCGTTCGTTTGTTCTTTCATTCTATCTGTCTGTCTATCTGTCTTTCTATCTATCGTTCATTCGTTTGTTCTTTCATTCTGTCTATCTGTCTGTCTGTCTGTCTGTCTATCTATCTATCGTTCGTTTGTTCTTTCATTCTATCTGTCTGTCTGTCTATCTATCTATCGGTCTATCTATCTATCTATCTATCTATCTATCTATCTATCTATCTATCTATCTATCGTTCGTTTGTTCTTTCATTCTGTCTGTCTGTCTGTCTGTCTATCTATCGTTCGTTTGTTCTTTCATTCTATCTATCTATCTGTCTATCTATCTATCTATCTATCGTTCGTTTGTTCTTTCATTCTATCTATCGTTCGTTTGTTCTTTCATTCCATCTGTCTGTCTATCTATCTATCTATCTGTCTGTCTGTCTATCTATCTGTCTATCTATCTATCTATCGTTCGTTTGTTCTTTCATTCTGTCTGTCTGTCTGTCTATCTATCTATCTATCGTTCGTTTGTTCTTTCATTCTATCTGTCTGTCTATCTATCTATCGTTCGTTTGTTCTTTCATTCTGTCTGTCTATCTATCTATCTATCTATCTATCGTTCGTTTGTTCTTTCATTCTATCTGTCTGTCTATCTATCTATCTATCTGTCTGTCTGTCTGTCTATCGTTCGTTTGTTCTTTCATTATATCTGTCTGTCTATCTATCTATCTATCTATCTATCTATCTATCTATCTATCTATCTATCGTTCGTTTGTTCTTTCATTCTATCTGTCTGTCTATCTATCTATCTATCGTTCATTTGTTCTTTCATTCCATCTGTCTGTCTATCTATCTATCGTTCGTTTGTTCTTTCATTCTATCTGTCTGTCTGTCTGTCTGTCTATCTCTATCGATCGTTCGTTCGTTTGTTCTTTCATTCTATCTGTCTGTCTATCTATCTATCGTTCGTTTGTTCTTTCATTCTATCTGTCTGTCTGTCTGTCTATCTCTATCGATCGTTCGTTCGTTTGTTCTTTCATTCTATCTATCTATCTGTCTGTCTGTCTATCTATCGTTCGTTTGTTCTTTCATTCTGTCTGTCTGTCTGTCTGTCTGTCTATCTATCTATCTATCGTTCGTTTGTTCTTTCATTCTATCTGTCTGTCTGTCTGTCTGTCTGTCTATCTCTATCGATCGTTCGTTCGTTTGTTCTTTCATTCCATCTGTCTGTCTGTCTATCTATCGTTCGTTTGTTCTTTCATTCTATCTGTCTGTCTGTCTGTCTGTCTGTCTATCTCTATCGATCGTTCGTTCGTTTGTTCTTTCATTCTATCTGTCTGTCTGTCTGTCTGTCTATCTCTATCGATCGTTCGTTCGTTTGTTCTTTCATTCCATCTGTCTGTCTGTCTATCTATCGTTCGTTTGTTCTTTCATTCTATCTGTCTGTCTGTCTGTCTATCTCTATCGATCGTTCGTTCGTTTGTTCTTTCATTCTATCTGTCTGTCTGTCTGTCTGTCTGTCTATCTCTATCGATCGTTCATTCGTTTGTTCTTTCATTCTGTCTATCTGTCTGTCTGTCTGTCTGTCTATCTATCTATCGTTCGTTTGTTCTTTCATTCTATCTGTCTGTCTGTCTATCTATCTATCGGTCTATCTATCTGTCTATCTATCTATCTATCTATCTATCTATCTATCTATCTATCTATCTATCTATCTATCTATCTATCTATCTATCGTTCGTTTGTTCTTTCATTCTGTCTGTCTGTCTGTCTGTCTGTCTGTCTGTCTGTCTATCTATCTATCTATCGTTCATTTGTTCTTTCATTCCATCTGTCTGTCTATCTATCTATCGTTCGTTTGTTCTTTCATTCTATCTGTCTGTCTGTCTGTCTGTCTATCTCTATCGATCGTTCGTTCGTTTGTTCTTTCATTCTATCTGTCTGTCTATCTATCTATCGTTCGTTTGTTCTTTCATTCTATCTGTCTGTCTGTCTGTCTATCTCTATCGATCGTTCGTTCGTTTGTTCTTTCATTCTATCTATCTATCTGTCTGTCTGTCTATCTATCGTTCGTTTGTTCTTTCATTCTATCTGTCTGTCTGTCTATCTCTATCGATCGTTCGTTCGTTTGTTCTTTCATTCCATCTGTCTGTCTGTCTATCTATCGTTCGTTTGTTCTTTCATTCTGTCTGTCTGTCTGTCTATCTATCGTTCGTTTGTTATTTCATTCTGTCTGTCTGTCTGTCTGTCTATCTATCGTTCGTTTGTTCTTTCATTCTATCTATCTATCTGTCTATCTATCTATCTATCTATCGTTCGTTTGTTCTTTCATTCTATCTATCGTTCGTTTGTTCTTTCATTCCATCTGTCTGTCTATCTATCTATCTATCTGTCTGTCTGTCTATCTATCTGTCTATCTATCTATCTATCGTTCGTTTGTTCTTTCATTCTGTCTGTCTGTCTGTCTATCTATCTATCTATCGTTCGTTTGTTCTTTCATTCTATCTGTCTGTCTATCTATCTATCGTTCGTTTGTTCTTTCATTCTGTCTGTCTATCTATCTATCTATCTATCTATCGTTCGTTTGTTCTTTCATTCTATCTGTCTGTCTATCTATCTATCTATCTGTCTGTCTGTCTGTCTATCGTTCGTTTGTTCTTTCATTATATCTGTCTGTCTATCTATCTATCTATCTATCTATCTATCTATCTATCTATCTATCGTTCGTTTGTTCTTTCATTCTATCTGTCTGTCTATCTATCTATCTATCTATCGTTCGTTTGTTCTTTCATTCTATCTATCTGTGTCTATCTATCTATCTGTCTGTCTGTCTATCTATCGTTCGTTTGTTCTTTCATTCTATCTATCTGTCTGTCTATCTATCTATCTGTCTGTCTATCTATCTATCGTTCATTTGTTCTTTCATTCTATCTATCTATCGTTCGTTTGTTCTTTCATTCTATCTGTCTGTCTGTCTATCTATCTGTCTGTCTGTCTATCTATCTATCGTTCGTTTGTTCTGTCATTCTATCTATCTGTCTGTCTGTCTATCTATCGTTCGTTTGTTCTTTCATTCTATCTGTCTGTCTGTCTATCTATCGTTCATTTGTTCTTTCATTCTATCTATCTATCGTTCGTTTGTTCTTTCATTCTATCTATCTGTCTATCTATCTATCTTCTATCTATCTATCGTTCGTTTGTTCTTTCATTCTATCTATCTGTCTGTCTATCGTTTGTTTGTTCTTTCATCTTTCATCTTTTCATCTTTCATCTTTTTTCCCTTAATAGATGAAATCATTATTTCAAAACTGCATTTTGTATTTACTCGGGTTATCTTTGTGTTATCTATCTGTCAGGTTCTCTATTTATCTGTTTGTTAATTCGTTCGTTCATTCTGTCTATCATCCATCTTTATTGATTGTAAGGTGATATATAGTGATTTGTTGTAGTGTGTGTATCTGATGTGTGAATCTCACGCTTGTCGTCTCTCTCTGTGTGTTTCTGTAGAGCTGTACTCTGGGCTGTCTGTAGGTGGCGGTGTGCAGCCGGAGGCTAAGAAGTCCGAGGAAAACGCGCTGTGGCAGAACCGTTTGCCAAACTTTTTGGCCGAGAAACAGTTCAACGCTGCGATGGCGACCATCGAGCCGCACTGCGCCGTCTGCACGCTCTTCTGTCCGTACACACAGGTAATGCACTGAGCGTCGCTGCATCAAAATACTGAAATCATTTGTAATAGTACATAATCAATACATTATAGTATAATCATAATACATAATCAGAATTTTGACTATCGGCACAAAGTCTGGTCCACTTCAACCCGATTGAACAGGTTTATTATGTGTTTATTTCTCTTTGGTTTAGTATGCTCTCCTCTCTCTTGTGTTTTTGTGCGTGTTTAGCCCGTTAAGGACCCCTTCCACCTCTCAGACACGTCCGGTCTGGTATCGCGGGTCGGCTGTCGCACTCGTCCGCTGGTTCCAGAGATGTGCTTCAGCGCAGGCGCCGAGAACACCGAACCGCTGCCGTCGAACTCCCACATTGGTGACGACGGCACCAGCGTCCTGCTGTCCTGCGGGAGCTGTAGCCTCCAGGTCCACGCCAGTGAGTAACACACCTCACATGTGCTTCTCATGATACAAAGACACTTATCACGGCGTTAATGTGTTCAGCTAAAGGCCGGTTCACACAGACATGTTTTTGAATTACAGTTCACTGGCATTTAATCCTTTTTTTTGTACAAATGTGCTTGATGGACACCTTCGACTCCATGACTCACTGCTTTTTTAGGTTTATACTATTGTTTGATACTTAAATACTCATACATAAATAGGTTAATTCAATATTACATTTTACAAAAAAAAGTTTGTTTTAATAAATTCATTTTTTGTCAAGAAAAATGAAACCGAATCAGCAGTTGTGAGTGCTTGACATATATATATATATATATATATATATATATATATATATATATATATATATATATATATATATATATATATATATATATATATGTATGTATGTATATATATATGTATATATGTATGTGTGTATATACACATATATATGCTTTCATGGTTATATATATATATATGATACATTTGCTTTATTGGACAAATCAACAGAAACTTTTTTTGTAAAACGTAATTAATTCATGTAAGTAGAAATGATAATTAATAATATATAAAATAATATAGTAATATAAATTAAAATGATAAAAACCAATATTTTTTATAAATTATATATATATATATATATATATATATATATATATATATATATATATATATATATATATATATATATATATATATATATATATATATATATATTATAAATAATATATATTTTAATATATTACCTTTTATTTTTTCATGGTTATTTTTTAATTTTTTATTTATTTTGTTTATTTATTGGTGTGTTGCCACTGTTTCTCCTAAAAGACATAAAAGAAGTCTATTATAGACTGTTATACTATATAATAACTATATAATGTTAACTATTGTGTTAGTCTCTTGGCCTTCCTCCTAATAAAGGAACTCAAAAACTCTCCCATCTTTTCACGTCTGCATCTGTATCTCCAGCTGTTTTGTTTGCCTCCTTCACACCAATCTGCATATTTCCGTCTGTGTTTGCTAATAAACGGCCTTGATTCTTTCTTTATCTGGTCGCGAGAGCGTCTCCCGGCCGTCACTCCAGCCAATTTACCGTCAGTCAGGCTGAACTCCAGTTATTTATTTAGACGAGCTCAGAAAGAAAAAAAAAAGCCTCCCGAAGAGGAAAACACAGACGGCAAAGCGGCTCGTTTCGCCGGTTTCTCTCCATGGCGCGAGTCTAAGCCGCGTAGCCAATTAGCGGCGAGTTCACCGAGGTGACGCCGCGCTCTGATTGGCCCGTTTGTGCTTTAAACGAAAATGACAGTTTAGACCAAACTATTTCAGTTTTCTTGGTGTTTTTGTGTTTTCCAGAAGCATCCGGCCGTGATATTTGCCATCGGCTGACGATATGATTAGATTTACTCGCCAACGAACGACGGATGAACGTCAGCGTGCTACAAAACGCTCGGTTTCGCTCAGATACCTTTCGATGACGGTTTGTAAGTTCATTACGGCGAGTTGTTCATATTTATGAAGTGCGATCGCTCTCGCATGAGCCGTCGCGCGTTCGTCTGCTTTTAGCAGCGCTAATCACTTTAGCGTCGCTCTGTTTTCACTCTGTCAAACTAATTCAAGTCGTCACTGTGTGTCAGAAGAATACTTGCTCATATTTTACCTGCGCTGCTGTCAGCTCCGATCAAGCTTTCTGAAAGAAGCAAGGCTTATGAAACAGATATTTCTGGCTCGTAAATCTCCCCGATTGAAATAGCTGATATATAATTTGCACCTGTGTCATATCAGTTATATATTACTGCACCAGGTATGGTGAGCGGCCGACAGTTACTTTATTAATTAGTGGAAGCATTGTTTATGCAACTCTTAAGTCTACAATAATAATAATTATTAGTAGTAGTAAAATTATTATAATTTTGTACATATAAATATTTCTTTATTCATTTTTTGTTTTTGATCATTTATTAATTCATTTAGTATATTATTGGCTTCTATTGTTTGCTCATAATTTAGTTCTTTTTATATTTTTTCTGTCATTCTTTTTTGTTCTTTTCTTTTTGTTTTTATCACTCGTTTTTTTCCATTTATATATTTTGTTCATTGTTTTTTTCTTTAATATAATTATAATATTATTATATAATTATTATATTTCTTTATAATAATTGTTGTGGTCCTATTTTTTTACTTTTATTTGTTCTTTATCATTTTTTCCTTCATGGTTACATGGTTACATGTACTTACTATTATAATAACAATAAATTATTCATAATTACATGCAAGTAACCATAAGCCAAACCCTAATCGTATAGTAAGTACATTTAGTTAATTAATATTACTCAGTACTTAAATGTATAATTACACTGTAACAAGGACACCTTTGTTCTTTTTCTTTAATAATAATAATAATGATGTAAATTCTGTTTTTGTTAATGTCATTTTATTTTAATTAGATTATTTTCCCTTTTCGTTTATTCTTTTTTTTCTTTAATTTCCCCTTAATTTCAATCTTTTTTCTTTTTTGTCTCTTTAAAGTTTTTCTTTCATTTGTTGTTTTTTCTTTAATAATAATAGTAAATGAATTATGATTATCATTTTTAATTATATATATACATTTTATGTTACGTAATTCGTTGTTTCCCTGTTTTTTTTTTTTGTCGTTTCTGCTTTTTTGTTCATTTATAATTTTTAATTTTTTCATAATTAGTTTCTTTGTTCTCATATTTTTATTTATTTGTCTGTCCTTTATTTTATTTGTTTATGCTTTGTTTTTGTATAATTTTAATGATTATTTTTTTCACAAATATTTTTTTTAAATGTCTTAATCATTTTACTCTTAACTTGGTTTAATGTAATGACTAAGCCACTCAAGGCTGCAGTTAATAGAGATTTTACTGCATCAAAGCCCCTTTCCTATAGTAAAATCACTACATTTTGACCTCAAGTGGCTTAGTGCTTTCATTTACTGTCTCCATGCAGTGAGCTTCCCGCGGCTCCCCGGAGGTGTTTTAAACGCTCAGATTCCCTCGACTTCCTCTTACAGAGGCGACAGCGAACCACCGACCCGAATGAACGTGAAGGAACTGCTGCGAAAAACAACAACAACAGCAGCAGCAGCATCTCCAGCTTGTTTGCTTTCCGAAGGCTTGAAGAAAGGGCCGTGAAGTGAAAGACAGCTTGTTAGTCGACGCTGTCTTTGCCTCCTCACTTCTCCGTACTATTTTGGGTTTTTGCTAAGCGTTCGTACGCTTGAACTCACTCGCAGCGCTTATGAAAGTGGCTCGCCGGAACATGTGCGCTTGTCGCATATTAAACTAATGCCCGAAGGGTGTGTGTGTGTCCCGTCCTCCATTACGGCTCCGGCTGGGCTCGGCCGTGCTGTCCCGCTGCTCGTGTTTACCTGCAGAAAGCTGCTGATTTCGATAAGGCGGGAAGAGCGGCAAATGACAGCGTGTCAACTGCAGCTTTCCGTTCGCGTGAGCTTTCACCTCCGGCGCGCGCGATATGACAGTCCATTTTCCTGAGGCGCGCTCGCAGGGAGTCCTCGGTAATTACCAGAGATTGTCTTACTATAGGAACATGAGAGGATCTGTATTACTTACTACAGACCCTTTTTTTCTGTTTGTAAACATTGTGGCGTTTTTCTGTGGGCGGAGCTTAGGAGGAGGCAGAAAGACTCCCCTGACTGCTTCTCTAACGCCTGTATCTGACTAGTCATGAAGATGTGTGTATATAGATATTTCAGTTTCAGCAGGCATCTGTTTTCACAGCTACATGAGAGTGAACTGGGCCAAAATACCAAAAAAAAGTTCAACATTCAACGTGATGGATGGATGTATGGTGCAACGGCCAGATCTTTATTTTACTATACCTTATTTATTGTAATGGGTTATTTTAAAACTATTATTTTAATAGGTTTACAGTGACATTACGGTACCTTTACATTACATACAGGACGTTTAAACTAAGATTTTCTAGAAATAAAATTCTAGAATTCTTACTACGTTCTTAAAAATTCCAGCCGCAATCGATCACAACAATACAATTACAGATAAGCACATAAATCGAAATACCCTTCATTATTTTTTTTATTTTTTTTTCTTTGGTTTTACTTCTGATTTTTGTTTTAACAAGTTGTCTCTTATTTTCTTTCTTTCATCTTTTATTCTTTTTGTATTAAATGTAGGTGAATAAACTAGTGACCTGTTCACAGTATGTTTAATATATTTAGTTTTGTTTGGTTTTTCTATTCTTTTATGCTTTTGTTTGTGCTTATTTCCTTTTATTTGTTTACTTTTCAGCTTGTTATATCAGCTTGTCTCATTTTATTCTTATTTTTCTTCCATTCTTCATTTATTTTTCATGTCAAACTGAGGAGAAAGATGTTTTTGATGTAAAATTACAGAAACTATCTTTGTAAATAACGCACACCGTTTAAACATGCAAAATGCGTTTAATAAATAAATTTATCGGTTTGGTTCCTAGACGGCTAAGTCTCCGTTCTCGTTTCTTTCAGGTTGTTACGGCGTCAATCCCGACACGAAACAGGAGGGCTGGATGTGTTCTCGGTGTTCTGCGGCCGAATGGACAGCCGTAAGTATCGCAAACACCTTTCACGCAAGCATTGATTAGCCCTACGACTAGTTATAAATCATTTATACTGTTCACTTGTAAGCAGACATCTGTGCACTAATCCTGGCGTTTTGTTTGTTATTGTGTTCATTGGTGTTGTTTATCGTCGCAGGCCTGCTGTTTGTGCAGTTTAAGAGGAGGAGCTTTGAAGAGAACCACAGATGACAGGTCTAATATCTCAAACTCTGTTTCTCTCGTATCGCATGTCAATTACGAGAAGCTACTGTTCGTGCTCGTTTTCCAAACGAACTCTGTGTTGTCCCGTCCGCAGGTGGGTTCACGTGATCTGCGCCGTCGCTGTGGCCGAGGCTCGTTTCGTTAACGCGGTGGAGCGAGAGCCTGTGGACGTGACGGCCGTCCCCGACACCAGGAAGAGTCTGGTGAGTCCAGACACGCAGATGACATGACAATCCTCCTCGTTTTCTTGTTCATCCTGTGTTTTTATACTTGCTTGTTTGCGTTGTGTATGTTCTTCTTCTTCATTTTTCCAGTTGTGCTTTCATTTCTTTCGTTCTTTCTGTTTTGTTCATGTTGTGGTTTCATTCATTTTCTGCTGTTGTTTTCAGTTGTTTGTTCTTTCTGTTTCTTACTGGCCTTTCGTTTCTTTTTCTTTTTCTTTTTTTCATTGTTTTCTTTCATTCTTCTCATTAGTGTTTTTTTTTTTTTGGTGTTTTTTCCTATTGCTCTGTTGCTTTTGTTTGTTTTTGTTAATGTCTTATTTTTAATTCATTTGTTAGTTTGCGTTTTTATTATTTTTTGTTCATTATTTAGTTTCTTTTGTCTTACTTGTTTTTTTTTTACTCTGTATCTTTTGTCTGTTTTTGTTTTGGCCTTTCATTTTTTTTTTATGCTTTTTTTTATTATTATTATTATTTTTTTTACTTCAGTTAGTTCGTAACTTTTCCTCTAATTTATTTGTTCTGTTTATTTTTGTTTTTTTATTTGTACTTTTGTTTTGTTTTTTTGTTCATTCCTAAATTGTTTTTCTTTTTTTTTTTGTTAATTTGTATATTTTTTTTATACAAATATTCTATATTTTCTATACTACTTCGTTTGTTTGTTTTTATTTGTACTTTTGTTTTTTGTTCATTCCTAATTTTTCTTTTTTGTTTTAGTTAATTCATGCTCCTTTGTTTTTTTGTTCGGTTTAATTTTTTTTTATTCATTCCTAATTTTTCATTTTTGTTTTTCGATTACCTTTATTTGTTTTTCTTAAGTTGTTTTTATCTCCTTTTTGCTGTTTTCTTTTTTACGTTTTAGTTCATTAATTTTTTGCTCGTTCTTTTGTTTGTTCTGTTTCATTCCTAATTTGTTTTTCTTTTCTTTTTTTTATTCCTTTTTTTCCTGTTTTCTTTTTTTTTTTGCTGTTTTGTTTATTACTTTCATTTTAATGAATTTGTAAATTTTTCGCTCATTCGTTCATTCCGTTTCATTTGCGCTTTTTTTAATTCCTAAATTGTTTCTTTTTTTTCTCTCTCTCATGCTTCAATTATTTATTCGATTCTTTCTGTTTTTCTTGAGTTTGTTCCTTTTTGTTCAGATTTAAGTTTAATTTTCTATTGTTTTAAATTTTTTCTGTTTCTTGGCCTTTTTTTTCTTTTGTTTGCTGTTTCAGTTTCTTATTCTTTTGTTGGCTTCTACTTTTTTCTGTTTTCATTAATTCCCTAATTTTTTGCTCATTAAATTAGTTTGCTTCGGTCTTTTCATTTGTGTTTTTTCATTTAGTTTTTCTTTTGTCTTATTCATTCTTTCACTCTGTTTCTTTAGTCTGTTTTTTCTTTCGTTTGTATCTTTCTTTTCTTTTGTTGTTTCGCCGTCATTCTCTCTTTCTCGGAGGATATGATGCATTATTAATGATGTGCAATGCCTGAATAATCAGGTGTCGTTCCTCACTGTGCTAAATGAACTGCATTGATTATATAGGCAGGTTTCTCCTCCTCTGCCGCACGTCTGAATGCTGCTCAATGCGTCGGCACAAACACACAACCCAAAGCAACTTCAGCACACAATAACATGAAAAACATGCTATAAACCTCTCGTACCTCTGACTTCAGCTTCCAGCTGCCATTAGCAAGCAAAAAAACGCAGGTTTGCTAGAAATCAGTGCCAGTAACGAAAGAACATCAAACATTTAGTCTCGTTATTTGCACAGTTTCACTCTAGAACAGGAAACAGAGTCGTATTGTAGATTAAAAGGAGGCCGCTTTATCTTCCCGCTCGCTGTGACTCAAAATGGACGCCAGCTTTTGATGTATGAATAAATAACTGCATGCTCGATGCTCGTAAATCACACATTTTTTCCCCTTCTCTTGTCCGTTGGCCTGTCCTGCGATCAATCCCTGGCGAATGATAAATCAGAGGCTTTCACCGGCCGATGAAATATTTCCGAGCTGGCGCCGCATCGAAAGGCCGTCGTACATTACGGCCGCTTGGCCACAGGGAGTTGAAATGAAGTATTGACAATTTAATAAAGAATTTTTATTCCTGTCGATATTCCTCTGTGTGTGTGTGTGTGTGTGTGTGTGTGTGTGTGTGTGCGTTTGGAGGCGGTTTATGCGGAAATGGAGGAGAAGAGGAGAGGGAAAGGGGTGAACGGACACAACATGTTTCCATTTGAGAGGATATTAGCAAAAAATGCTGAAATATCAAGTGCATTGATTTGAAATATACTCTTGTGCCACAAACTCGGCCCTAATTTCTGCATTTTCAGTCAACGTGGAATCAAAATAGACTGTTTCTGCGGCTCACTTACTTTCGTTTTTAGCTGACACATGGAAATAATGTTAGCCAAAAGCCAAATAGCTGTTTAGCGTTGACATTCGGCTCAGGCGCTGTTCTGTTATGATAATATCACTTTTTCATTTGATATCTGGTGTATTACTGGTGTATGTCTGCTTTTTGGTTTGTTTTTCCTCATTTGCTTGGTGTTCGTTCATTTGTTTCGTTGTCTCTGTTATCTTTTGTTTTCGTTTCTTTATTTTATTTGGCTTTTTGGTTTTTTTTTATTATATTCCTTGTTTATTTTTCAGTTCTGTCTTTCATTCATCTTTTCTTAAATTTTTTGTTGTTTTGATTCTTTAAGTTCATTTTCTACGCTTGTTTTCCTGTTTTTATATATTTTTTCTGCTTCTATTTCTTTCGTTTGTGCTTGTTTCGTTTTTTTTGTTGTTCTCTTTCATTTTGCATCTTTTATTCTGTTCTGTTCTGTTTCTTTTAGTTTTTTCCTTTCTACTTATGTTTTCCTTCTTTCTTTTTTCTTTTGTTTCTTTTAGCTCATTCCTCTACTTTTGTTCCCATTAGTTGTTTTTTTAATTCCTTTGTTCCTTAGTTCCTTTTTTCTTTCATCCATTCTTTCTTTTTACTCTTTATTTTCTGTTTTCTTTATTTTATTCTTTTTTTTGTTTGTTTCATTCATTCTTCTCTATTTTTTGTTGAATTTATTTTAGTTTGTTTCTTTCTCTACGTGTGTTTTCATTCGTTTATGTATTTGTTTGTTTCTTTAGTTTGTTCTTTCATTCTTCTGTTTGTGTTTTTTCTTTCATTATTTTTTTCTTACGCTATTTTGTTTTCTTTTGTCTTTTTCTTGTTCTGGCTTCTGCTTTTTACTAATTTGCTGTTTTCTTCTCCGTTTCTGCTTGTTTATTAAATTTGTCCTTGTAGTTTTGTTTCTTTGTGGGGGTTTTATACTTTTCTAAAATTGACTATCTTTGTGAACATTTCGGATGTTTTTATTGTAGTTTATTGTAGTATTTATTGTAATTTTTTTACCATTAGCCTAATAGCTATATAGCACTGAACTCCCATTTGGCCTTGACTCCAGTGTCCTTTTCCTGATGGATAAAATCACTTTTCGTCATTGAGTATTGAAGTTTGTCGTGTTACAAAGGTTGTAATTCAAGTTTCATGTTTCCTCGTTACGATTTGCAGAAGTGCGTCTACTGCCACAAGACGACCAAGCAGATCTTCGGTGCGTGTATCCAGTGCTCATTGGACAACTGCTCCACGTCCTTCCACGTCACCTGCGCCCTCCTCGCCGGAGTCGTCATGAAGCCGGCCGATTGGCCGTACGTGGTGTCCGTCACCTGCCACAAACACAAACAGACCAATCAGAAGGTGCGTAGCTGCAATTGAAGGGATCTCAATGCACACGGTGATCCTCAAACTGACGCTCTGCCTCCGCCGCAGGTCAAAAACAGCTCGCGTGAGCTGTCTTTAGGTCAGGAGGTCATCGGCAGAAACAGCAATGGTTGGTTCTATCGCTGCACCATCACTGGCATCGGCACTCAGAACTACTACGAGGTCAACTTTGACGACGGCTCCTACTGTGATAATGTCTTCCCAGAGAACCTGCTGGTGAGGATATTTTTTCATTATTATTGCCAATAATTATTGCCGATCATGGTTGCCAAGTTGCTTTGGTCTGGAAGCCCGTTTCCACCACTAAATAAAAAAGGTAATTTGCAACTTTTCAATTCTAACTTTTTTCTCTCAGAATTGCGAGATATAAACTTAGAAAGTTTACATATCACAATTCTGACTTACTTTCTCAGAATTGTGAGTATATGTCTGCACAATTGTGACTTTATAACATGCATTCGCGAGTTTATGTTTTATAATTCTGAGAAAAGTCAGAATTACGTGATATAAAAACTCGCAATTGAGAGAGAAAAAAAAAAATAGTTGCGACTATTCAACTATAGTCGTAGAACAATTGTGACCCTGGAGCACAAAACCAGTCATGAGTCCCGCGGGTATATTTCTAGCAAAAGCCAAAAAATTATTAGGATATTAAGTCCCATAATGTTAGGATATTAATGTTCTATGAAGATATTTTGTAAATTTCCTACCATAAATATATTAAATCTTAATATTTGATTAGTAATATACATTGCTAAGAACTTCATTTGGACAACTTTAAAGGCGATTTTCTCAGTATTTTAATCTTTTTTGCACCCTCAGATTCCAGATTTTCAAATAGTTGTATCTCAGCCAAATATTGTCCTATATATCCTAACAAACCATACATCAATGGAAAGCTTATTTATTCAGCTTTCACATGATGTATAAATCTCAATTTCAAAAAGTTGACCCTTATGACTGGTTTTGTGGTCCAGGGTCACAATTGTGATTAAAAAGTAAGAATTGTGTTGAAAAATCTGAATTGCATGATATGAACTCTGAACTTTGAATTGTGAGGAAAAAGTCGGAATTGTAAGATTTAAGCTCCCAGCTATGAGAAAAAAAAGTCAGAATTGCGTGATATAAAATCGTAATTCTGAGAAAAAAAAGTTTGACTTGTATGAAAAAACTGAGAAAAATTCATAATTATGAGTTTATATCATGCAATTCTGAGAAGAAAAAAAAAAGTCAGAATTGTAAGATAAATAAAGATAAATCTCAATTATCCTTTTTTAATGCAATGATGGAGGTGGGCTTCCACACTTTGGTGCATTTGTTTGGCTCATCCAATCAAATTTTAGAGATTTTGGTTACTGAAACCTCCTTAATCATGGGGAAAAAATAAATAACTAATGTCTGGCATCTTGTGGCTTATTGTGGTCTAAACTGCATAGCTCTGGTGCTGGGTGCTGATTGGTCGAAATCTAGATTGGCTAAATCTACTTCTAGGTTGTTATGGTTGGCACATGGCTTTGGCCCATTAATTTGGCTCATCCAGTCAGATTTTAGAGTCTGTTTGATCCATCATCTGTTTGATTTCTCTGTCTCAGAGTCATGACTGTCTGAGGAACGGCCCTCCAGAACTGGGCGAACTTGTGGTGGTCAAGACAATCGACGGACGGGTTCTCAACGCATCTTTCATAAAGGAACACGTCCACCGATACTACCAGGTAACTACGACGTCTAAAATTTTTATTGGTATTTATTCATGCCCCATTTTACAACTCTTATATAAAGAGTAATCCATTTCAAACCAAACCATTTCATTACTTTTTGTTTCTTTTGCTGTTTTTCTACTGTATTATAGTTAATTGTAGCGACACCCAATTTTTAGGTGAAGAACCTAAATCTTTCAGTCAGCTTTCTTGTAATTCCACATCTCATCCGAGTCTTTTAGGAGTCCCACATTTGGTGCAAAGTTCGCTTTCCTCATTCACAGAGCAGCCGTTGATGTATTGAGCGGAAGGGAGCCGAGATTAATGGGAAAACGAGAAAAGTAGGCAGATGTGGCACATGGGGGATTTATGGAGTCTGTAGATGAAGCTTATGAGGTGTGATGGACCGCAGACGGCGAGAGTAGACCGCCATTCATCTGCTATTTCACATACACACGCCACTCCTCACAGGAAGTGCTTTTGTGTTCTTGTGCAGTGATGGGTCGATGTTTTAATTCACATCTGGGTCACATTTGAATGGAAAAGTGACTCAGAAACTACCAGAAAGCTTAACCGAACATGCTTTTTCAGTTTTTCTCCTAAAATGAGGCTTACCAAACTGTTAATACATTGTTTGACACATTGTATGAACTAGTTTTGCTTCACGTCAAATTCTTTCTCATTAAAACTCACACACACACACACACACACACACAGTTTCTCATTGCTCGGCTGAACTCTTCAGAGACTCCTCTGTCAGCATTAACGAACCGCTTGATTTTCTCCTCCACCACAAGACTCCATTATTTATCGGATCCGTGTGAGTCATGGCACTTGTAACAAGTGCCGATTGCTTTCATGACGTCACTTTTACCTTTGCAAGACGCGACAAACGCTCTCCCCACTCGCTGCGGGCGATCTGTAACTGGATGTCTGTAAGTCTGACAAGTCTTGAAGCCGTTGGGAATTGATCTGGAATAGGGTGTTGATTTGAGACTGGTTGAAAGTTTTCAGCTTATGTTGTTGTTGGATGCTCTTCCAATCAAAAATATAAGAGATTTAAAGGAGTATTCCGGGTTAAATGCAGTATTTACAGCTCTATCAACAGCATTGATACATTAGCATTAGGTTTTGCATTACAGAATTCATGTGGATTGATGTATTGTTAGGACATGTGCCCATGTGAATATTTTGTACATATTTAAAGAAGAAAAAAAAAATTATATATATATATATATACACACACATACATGCACTGTATATTCATTTCATATCATTATTTTATATGATTATAATTATTTAAAGTAATATAAAAATATATGTACGTCATTTACAAAATGAGAAAATAAAAATGATATTTCTTATATAGTACTTATAATTGATTTAGTGAGATATTTTATACATATTTAAATGACAATTTGTATTTTATTATATTTTAAATATATTTGTTTAATTTCATTATCTTACATACAGAATTATTTTACATTGTAATATAAATAATTAATATAATTATGTGTGTGTGTGTATATATATGTGTGTATATGTGTGTATATATGTATACGCATATTCATTAATATATAATTATACATTTATATTAAGTATAATAATTATTTAATTTGAATTTAAATATTATACACATATAATTATTTAAATATGAAATAATTTATATATAATTGCTTTTCTTAATTTAGTTAACAACATTTAACAGATTTTCAACAGTTTTTTTTTTTTTTTTTTTTTGTATTTATATTTTCTCTGTTCTACTTGTGTAACTTGAAATTTGTTTCCCAAGAGTGTTAGAAAGATGGCCACCAAGCAAACTGACACAAAAGCTTGGAAACGATGCTAGTTAGTTTTTCTAACTTGGATTGTATCAGGGAAAGTGGTTCCAAGAAAAGGATCCGATTCGTCTAAACTGCCTATATTTCTTTCCAGGTGGAGTTTCAGGATGAGACGCAGATCTTACTGAAGCGCAGCGAGATTCACTCTCTGAACCAAGAGCTGCCCAAGAGGGTTATGTCTCGTCTGGTAAGCGCTTTTATTTGCTTCGGGCCAAGTACCGTATGTTTCTGCACACAGAATTCATCAACATGAAGTCAAAGTGCAGGGTTTTCGTGGATTTTCAAGCTAACAGTGCAGTTGGAGTCCATTTGGAGAGTTCTGACTGTCACCGCTAAACGATAATTGTTGTTTTTTCTTTTCAACAGGCAACTGTGAACCAACAGCAACCTCAGGCCCAACCGTCAGACGAACCTCTGGCCGCGAAACGCCCACGTCTGCCGACACCGCCGCCCACACTAGCCATTGAGCCCTCGGCGCTACCTCCAGAAATAGTCACCGCTTTCCTGCCCGCTAGTATTACTCCAAACACCAGCACTGCCCCCTGCCTGCCTCCCCCCGCATCACTTCCTGTTTCAGCACCCACACTTCCTGCCCCGGAACCCAGCGAGAGTTACACCCACAGCTCCAGCTACATAGCATACATGGAGTCTCTCCTTAACTCGGACTTTCCTCCAGAAGAGGGCGAACATGGCGTTGAGCCGATGTATTGAAGCGCTACCAGCTATTTGTCAACGCTTCATACAGACTTTAAATTCATCCACTGCATGTCTTTGTTTCATTTATTCGCTGTCGTGCTAATCTGAGTCTCCCACCCATGAATGGTGCGCGTGGGACGCATGCGTGTCATTATAGACTGAAGCCGAAACGGACCCAGTACATAGCCCTGGGGGATGCCGCACTCTTCTGACCCTTTCCACGATCCCTCGCTCTGGTTCTTTCACTAAACTGAAAGAGCCGCCATACGTTTTCAGATGGGATAATCATTCACTGTTTGTGCTGTTTACTTTATACCTGATTTTTTTTCTCTTAACGAGTGCTAAATATTTTTCTAACTCAAGCCAAAACATCATGCTACCCGGTCACAGTTCAAATAGACAGTCTATATCTGTACAGTTTCAGGTATTTTTCTCTGTACTCAAGTGTTCGGGGGGGTCACAGGAAGAGTTTTAGCTGGGCTCATGGGATTTAACAAGTATTTAAATGTCTTTTGTCACATATAGATTTAATATTTGTATAAAGAAAATCAATTATGGCAGCATCGGAAGCTACAGTTTTCAGTTAGCGTACACATTTGTGTTACGATAGAGTCGCGCGTCTTCATGTATTCTTCTATAATCGGCGATAAAATGTTTTTTCAGCCACAGATGATTTGTTTTTGTAGCATACTTGGTAGACGTTGATATTGAATACTATTCACCTTGTCTGTTTTTTATTATGATTACTGTTGTTGTTATGATTATTATTTTTATTGATTTTTACTTTGGGTGAATCTTTGCAACACAATGTCGAAAGATGAAAAAAAAGTTGAATTTATCATTTTTATTCAAGAGGTTGAAGTGGCGTACATTTAAGCGTATAGTCATAGGTGATGTTAAACAGATGCGCAATCCGCCTTCTCAAGGTGCTATAGAGGTCTTAGACTACTGAGGGGCGATCTGGGTCAAGTGACCCACAATGAGGTGTACATACTAGATGTCCTGCTCACGAATTGGAAAAATTTTCTTCAGTGTATCTTCTAGTCTTATCAAATGCCATGTCACATTCAAATAAAGCGTCTGGTTGTCACTTCGGATTTTCTTTCTCCTTTTTATTGTTTGCCCATCCTTGTTTCGTCTTTCGATGTGAGCGATTATCGATCGGCACACCTCTTTCGCCGGTATTTGCGGGTTCATCATCCATATAGTATTGAGAATTTGCTTCAGCACCCCTCGATTGATTCGGAAACAAACACTCTGATAAGACCTTTACAGACAGGATCGTCATTACAGACTGAAGCCAAAACAAACCCATTATACAGCCTTGGGGGATGGTGCACTCTTCAGACCCTTCCCACAATCCCTCACTCCCAATCCGTCGCTAAACCGAAAAAAACGGCCAAACATTTTCAGGTGGAATAATCATTCACTTTAGCATGCCAAAGATTTTGGAGAATTGTTCAAAATGCAAGAGAAATGAATACAAGGAAAGTCCCCAAATGAAGTTATTAAAATATTAAATTGACAGCCCTTATTTTTCTATATATTTTCTCATACATCATGATTTGTTTCTTACTTTTTCATACTATTAGTCCTCCCACTTTCATTTTGCCTGTTTTTAATAATAACATCTGAATTACACCTTTACGTATAAAGTGTGTACTGAGGTTTGAAACTCGTGATTGCATCCTCTCTCCTTCCGTTCAATGCGACAACCACCGTTCTCATCTCAACACCGTTTGTTGTTTTCCACCCGCCAGTGACGCCTACGGCCGCTTTGACACTAGACGCAGTGTGTCGATGGCATTTGTACTCCTCTGTTTCTGGGGTTTCTGCTTTGCATTAACAGAAACGTCACGAGAGGCAGGTTTAATGAAATAACCCACCACAGCTTGCATACTGATGATGGCAAATGTTTATCTGTGCAGAAGTACTAGGAAAGATTCTAATAAAATGTGAAGTGAAACTGTGCTTTGTGTTTGACTATATTTATTTCCCTGCAAAAGCAATGACAACCCTGATTTAAATAATACCAGTAAAAATAAATACATATATGAATAATAAATAGGTAATTGTAGTAATAATTATTAATAAATAATAAAACATTAATTAAATTAATAATTTAAATCATTCACAAAAAATTAATAAAGTCAGAGAAATTTCAATGTTGAATTTATTTACGTATATATTTTTTTTCTGGAAAATATTTCTTTGGGTAGGTTTCGTTCTTGTATACAGGTTTTGTATGTTGTATTAAATTTCTGAGCAAATAATTTTTTTGAATTTTTTTTTTTTTTTTTTTTTTGTAATGAATCACATTTACAAATGAGTTACTTTCCCCAAAATCAGTCTAAATGCTTCTTCAAATCCGTATCCAGTAATCACAAACTATTGTAAAGGTCATGAAAATCAATTGGCCTATAACGAGATTTGGCTCTTGAAAATGTGGCGTTTTTATAAATTGCTTTCTGGAAAGTAGTTTTCTAAAGTTCAGAGGTCAGTAAATTGCTGTTTATTCATTTCAAACGATCACAAAAGAAAAGATTAAAAGCTTTTCTCGAGACCAGAGCCATTAAAAATAAACCATTATGAAAAAAATACCATGAATCATCCGAGGCAAAAAGATTAATCTGGTTTAGAGTTGTTCTGTCAAATCGAAGCCTCATTGACATTTAGCCGCTCTAAATGTGCCTTTATCTGATTAAAAACCAATTAGGCTTTTAAAATACCGGCTAATTGTTTTGCACTAAAATGAAATGTCGGTCAGGATTTGTTTGGCGCCACTGTAGATCCCGTAATGCACCGCGCACGCCGTCGTGACACTCACAAACAAACTCAGTTCATAAAGTTATGAATCCTCTTATGCTCTGAGATATTTCTAGACACAGCTGCCTCTGTAGGGGCCGAACTGAAGAGATGTGAAATGACACCTGCGCTCATTACCTGCTGCGTATCTTCATTAGTTACGTGTGTGTGTGTGTGTGTGTGTGTGAGAGAGAGTCGGATGACTTTAACCCGCCAGAGCGCTACGCGTATCAAAAACGCGCAGCTGCGCCTCATAATAGAACAGGAGGCGAGAAATAAAGCCGTTGCTAAAGACATAAGTAGCTTCTTATGAAAGCGCTTTGCATAAGACTTGTTCGGAGGACAAGACAGGATTCATGAGAGTCACTGGGAGTCATTCCCGTAATCAGGTCTGAAGTGAATCGTTACCCACGTGGTTCTGACCGTCTGAACCGAAAATCTGTTTAAAAAAAAAAAGGCTTTTTTGCTCTATTTCGCTAACAAAACCAGACAAAGCTGAGCGTCTCAGCAGCGACACACAGCGGTGTTTCCTTACTAAATGAATTTGTGTTTTGAACAAATCGGGTGAGTCAATGATTCACTGATCCATTCATAAAATAATGGCCGTTTCTCAAATAGAAGGCTGCATCCTTCGGAGGTCGCATTTGTAGGCTGCATACTTAATTTCTGTGGGCGGGGCTTAGCTGGAGGCAGAAAGATTCCATTGAACACTTCACTAACAGCTATGAAGTTTGTTACCTTGTTTTTTTAACAACGGCTGGGGAAAATCCGATTTTACCTGCATATGTAAGACCACTCCCTGTGCAGGACCATTATTGTTATTTAAATAAGTTAACTTTAACGGACAGAATCAGTTTGGCCGACCCTATGCTCATGGATGGACGATCTGACAGGATTAAAGGAACACTCCACTTTTTTTGGAAATAGGCTCATTCTCCAACTCCCCCAGAGTTAATAAGTTGAGTTTTACCGTTTTTGAATCCATTCAGCCGAATGGATTAGAAAAGTAGAGTGTTCCTTTAACCACAGCTGTCGTCGTTTTTTGGCTGGGAGTGGCAGCAGGTATGCGTTAAAATTTCAAATGGGAGCCTGTACTATGTTGATTCTTGCATATTTTAAGCTCCTTATGTAGCCGAATCTGCGCTGGTTTGAATGGGCCACCTCCAGTTTTCCTTTTGTTTTGCCTCCAGTTGGCACTGTGATGTAATTGTGACGTCGGTGCAAAAAGGATCTATTAACAGTTATAAATTTGATCATTACTCTTAGTTAAGTGTAAATTGTTGTAATATGCTTTTGACAAATATAATGCTCAGTTAACTGAAATAAACCAGGCTTGATGACATATGCAGCCTGCAAATACGACCTCTGGAGGATGCAGCCTTCTGTTTGAGAAACGGCCTAGATTTCTTACTTCCTGAATGAATCAAGTGATTCACTATGCGCTTAAAGTCCCGAATCAAAAGATGAATCAAAATATTCACAAACCCTCTTTGAAGTTCCGATCTAAATCAAATGATTCACGAACAGAGTGTGTCCCGATCTGAAATGATTCGTGAACCCACTCTTGAGTCCCAATCTAAATCAAAAGATTCACGAACCCACTCCGAAGTTCCAATCTAGTTTAGATGATTTGTGAACGGACGGTGTCCCGATCTGAAATGATTCATGAACCCGCTCCTGACTCCCGATCTAAATCAAAAGATTCACGATCCCACTCCGAAGTTCCAATCTAAATCATATGATTCGCGATCAAAGTACGTACCGATCTGAAATGATTCACGAACCTGCTCCTGAGTCCTGATCTAAATCAAAAGATTTATGAACCCGTTTTAAAGTTCCGATCTAAATCAAATGATTCGCGAACGGAGCGCATCCCGATCTGAAATGATTCACGAAGCCGCTCCTGAGTCCAGATCTCAAATGATTCATGAACCCACTCCTGAGTCCTGATCTAAATCAAAAGATTTACAAACCCGTTTTAAAGTTCCGATCTAAATCAAATGATTCGTGAACGGAGCGCATCCCGATCTGAAATGATTCACGAAGCCGCTCCTGAGTCCAGATCTCAAATTATTCACGAAGCCGCTCCTGAGTCCAGATCTGAAATGATTCATGAACCCACTCCTGAGTCCTGATCTAAATCAAAAGATTACGAACCCGCACTAAAGTTCCGATCTAAATCAAATGATTTGTGAACGGAGCGCATCCCGATCTGAAATGATTCACGAGCCCACTCCTGAGTCCAGATCTGAAATAATTCACGAACCCGCTCCTGAGTCCAGATCTGAAATGATTCATGAACCTACTCCTGAGTCCAGATCTGAAATGATTCACGAACCTACTCCTGAGTCCAGATCTGAAATGATTCATGAACCCGCTCCTGAGTCCAGATCTGAAATGATTCACGAACCTACTCCTGAGTCCAGATCTGAAATGATTCACGAACCCGCTCCTGAGTCCAGATCTGAAATGATTCACGAACCCGCTCCTGAGTCCAGATCTGAAATGATTCATGAACCTACTCCTGAGTCGTGATCTAAATCAAAAGATTTACG